>JAYKAV010001211.1:930224-996515 GCA_035582835.1 Phoebastria nigripes
TGTGAACCTCATGAGGTTCAACAAGGCCAAGTGCAAGGTCCTGCACCTGGGTCGGGGCAACCCCCGGTATCAATACAGGCTGGGGGATGAAGGGATGGAGAGCAGCCCTGCCAAGAAGGACTTGGGGGTACTGGTGGATGAAAAGCTGGACATGAGCCAGCAATGCATGCTCGCAGCCCAGAAGGCCAACTGTATCCTGGGCTGCATCAAAAGAAGCGTGGCCAGCAGGTCAAGGGAGGTGATTCTGCCCCTCTACTCTGCGCTGGTGAGACCCCACCTGGAGTACTGCGTCCAGCTGTGGAACCCTCAGCACAAGACAGACACGGACCTGTTGGAGTGGGTCCAGAGGAGGATCACGAAAATGATCAGGGGGATGGAACRCCTCTCCTATGAAGAAAGGCCTGGAGAAGAGAAGAGAAGGCTTCGGGGAGACCTTATTGCAGCCTATCAGTACTTAAAGGAGGCTTATAAGAAAGATGGCGGCAAACTTTTTAGCAGGGCCTGTTGCGACAGGACACGGGGGAATGGTTTTAAACTAAAAGAGGGTAGATTTAGACTAGATATAAGGAAGAAATTTTTTTACGCTGAGGGTGGTGAAACACTGGAAAAGGTTGCCCAGAGGGGTGSTAGGTGCCCCATCCCTGGAAACATTCAAGGTCAGGTTGGACGATGCTTTGAGCAACCTGATCTAGTTGAAGATGTCCCTGCCTATGGCAGGGGGGTTGAACTAGATGACCTTTAAAGGTCACTTCCAACCCAAACTATTCTATGATTCTAAATTGATATTCTGCCTAGTGGTAGCACTGCTGGTGTTTCCCCTCCCTCGAATTTAACATACTGCTCTTCATCAGTCCTGTGGTTCCTTCTCTCCTGTTTGTCTTCTCAAGAGCCAAGCTCCAAGGTTTCCCTTCAGTAGAGCTTTCCAAAGTATGTGCTAATGTTTTGATGTATGTACTGATAAAGTTGTTCTGGCAAATCAGTATAAACTTGCAGGTGCCACCTTAGTTTAGGCATGGATTTGCTGAATTTCTCGTAGAGGCGGTGATGCATTTGAATAAGGGGCCTCTGTCTTATTCTAAACAAACTCTTACATCATGACTGACTGCATTTGCTAGCATGATGGCTCAGTTGTTGGGAGTATATATGCTGAGTGTGGATGGGTTATTACACAACACGGTTTTCACTTATTGCAATGCCCTGTCATGTGTTCCTGATGCCAGCCAAATTACAGTCTCCTGTAGCAGTGGAATGAGCAAATAACCTGCACTTGGGATATACTCACATATATTAATATATATTCAAGATCCTTTGGCCTGATTCCTTGTCATAGGACAAGAGGTCTCCATGTATTCTTGCTTTAGCTGGATATGCTTTGTCTGCTGACTTTGTAGCATTTCATTATTCTTTTACATTTCACGTTATGTTTTATGTTTCACTAACTGACCTAATTCTGAGAATGTAAGTGAAGAAATTTCTGTCTGTGTCAAGATAGTTACATTAAAATTGAACAGTTCAAATGATTCACCCTCTAACCCGATTTTCCAAAATCTGTCTTTTTTTATCCGGAAGGTTAAATATAATTTTCACAACTGGTCAACAACAAATGTCTGAAGCTCTAGGAATGAAGAATGCTTTCTCTGATTCCATGTGTTAAAATTTCTAAGATCTAGACAAACCTTTCTTCTTTTTTATGCTCAAACAGTTAGAACATGGAGTAGCATGTTTAATTTGGCTAGAAATCCTTTCTTTTCCAGTTTCTTGCACACATCTCTAGTCTCTGTCAGTGTAAAGGACATAACTCTGTAACGAGTCTTTCTCGAGACTGCCCTTTAGCTTAAGACAGTCCTCGGCTGCCAGAGGGCTTTCTGCCCCAAAAGATTTATCTGTTTCTCCTGTCACCTCAGACCTGCATGCTCGCAGAGGTGGGAATTGAAGAGGTTTTCAGACTTTCCAGCCAAACTTTCTGTATAAAACCCATTAAGATTTCTGTGCAGATGGGGGTAGAGAAGGGACCTGTTGAAGTGGATATGCTTCTTTTAATCTTGACTACAATACAATCAGATTTTTCTATTGATCTTTGATCTGAAGTACAAAACGTCCCTTAAGCCACGGGAATTCAATGTCTCTATTGARTTATCTATCTATCTATCTAGCAACAGTAGAGTCAATTTTTAGAAATATCTATTCGCTTACTGTATCATTTTAATTATATTRTTTGAGTATCTGACATACATCTTCGGTTTCAGAAGTTTGGAGAAAATTCTGTCTTCACAGGTAGATGCACAGTGGAGTTACTTTTTTAGTCAGGAGTTAAATTTTATCCTCAACACTTACATGCTCTCAATTCATCCTACTGATGTTACTGAGAGTCTTTAACTTCAGCAGGAGTTTGATCAGGCCCTAAAGAAAGTTGGCATCAGCTACAAAAACCAACAAAGGACCATTTCTACAGAGAAATTCAATCAAAACATCCCTCTTCAAGAATTAGAAAAGGCTCTGTGGAAAGACTTTCAAGAAACCAGCTAAAATTATGTAATTAAATATCTAACATCTCAGGCAATCGAAGTTTGTACAGTTCCAGATTATTTTAACTCTTTTATTTATTCTCTGTACAATAGAATTTAGCAAAGGTGATGCACCCATRTAATTCTAAGTGAATAGCATCTTTCTTGTGGATTATAACATAAATTTTTCCAGTAATGGAACTTTCATGAGTTACAAGGCCAGAATAAGTAGAATCTTCTGAAATTTCTTCTCCCCCATTTAATTCCAAAGTTCCCAGAAGACTAAAAAAATAACTTAATTCCCCAGGCTGCTCCAGGGCCCAGCTTTCCTGATTGTTCACAGGTGTTTGCATGCGGAGTATTCTCTGAAGTGAACCAATTGTTTGTGGTCATATTCAGGTGTGGGTTTAAGAATATTTTGTCTTGCAGGCAACATGGGTAAGACTGAAAAAGCTTTGGATTTCTCCATTCTGTGCAGACTTCCAGCACCATCCCAGAAGGTCTTTTTTGCTCAGAACTCTCTTATCTCCCTCATGACACACCTTGGCACGTGTAGCATATGCATCACACTGTAAAACCTCTCTTCTGGCAAACCATAATGCAGCCCTCCCGTCATTTCACATATTTTGACCTGAAGAAGTAAACACCAAAATGATAACATGCTAGTGGCATGCAAGCACTCTCTGGGGCTCATGGGAGGGCTGTGAGGAGACCAAGGAAAAGTACTGTGTTAAAAATGCAGTGAACATGCTCCAGCAGCAGCTGGGTGTGGAAAGCATGGATGATAACTAATAGGCTGCACTTCACCTAGGGGCCAGAGGTCTTTGCCTGGACTGGACTTCAAGTTTTCCAGATGGTGATCAACAGGCACAACTGACTGATTGCATGAATTTCTGTTGATTTATCTATTTATTGCAATAATAAGGCAGTTCAGTTTTTGGAGCTTGCTTAAGCATATATTTCCTTAGCAACTTAATAGATGGTGGGTGTAAATGATGAGTAAGAAGCAGGTTTTTTCTTCTTGATAGTTTTCAAATTCTTTTTTGTGTAAACAGGAGCTGATTTTTGTTATATTTATGAGCGGGAAATAACAGTGAAGTCATTGTTTAAGAGGTGAAAAGGTACAATGACAACAGCACAAACACAATACAATGTTCTAGATGCTGAAATGCAGAGGTTTGTTYTAAGAACCAAGTTGTCTCCCGTTGGTGCTTGACTTATTATTTGCATCCATTTGGGAAATGAGCCCTCAGGAGGTTGAAATGTAATTATCCAGTTACTTGTTCTTAGTGGGGGAAAAAAGAAAAGATAAAAAACTCCCACCAGGAACAGTACAATGTCTTACCAAACCCTCTGAAAAAAAGTTTCCTTCTTCATTTTCAGTGAACTACATTACTGAGTCATTCTACAAATGTCACTGTATTAGGGGTATATGGACTTTTTGAGAAGAAAATATAGGTAAATAGCTGACTTGATATTTCAGTGTGTGTCCCTGCCTGTTGTCGGTTTTGAATGGAAGGGATTAAACAGAGAAACAGGATATGTTCTGGGAGGGGAAGAGAGCAAAAAATGGTAGAAGATTGCAATGTCTCATCAGTAATTGCTTGAGATCAGTTATGTCAGCAATAATGTGAAATATTTTGTATCCTGTTATTGCTTCTGTAAGAAAAAAGACCTATTCTTCAAAGAGGTGAGAGCACCATCTGTGGCAGTAATGTGGGAATGAAACTTGTGAGAAGACATCATGTTTCCATCTGTTTTCAGAGAGCCTTAAACAATGGCGAAATCCGCCAAATAGCTTCTGCTGTGTGAACTCGTGAAGTCTGGTTTACAATGTTTTATGGCTTCTGCATCTGAACTTATGCATGTGAGTCCAGAAAGACTGTCTGTCAAGTGCAACCGCCTTTGCGTACGGATGTGTCTGCACTGGAGGGCGCACACAGCATCAAAGGTCTGCTGCAGCAGCTGACTTTCATGTTGGTCATGTACAAGATCCTATATATGTTGAAGCAGAGAGCACCTAAATTCTTTGTCAAGCTCTTCCGTTTCCAAAYGTTGGCTTCAGGGTGTATTTAACAATAGATATTTTACATGCATGCAGCATAGGCGGCAAACAGGAGGAGCTGGAAGCCATTGTGCAACAGGATAGCTATGACTTAGTTGCCATCACAGAAACATGGTGGGATGACTCTCATGACTGGAGTGCTGCAGTGGATGGCTACAAGCTCTTCAGAAGGGACAGGCAAGGAAGGAGACGCGGTGGGGTGGCTCTGTATGTTAGGAAGCTTTTCGATTGTCTAGAGCTCAATGATTGTGATGATAAGGTCGAGTGCTTATGGGTAAGGATGAGGGGGAAGGCCRACAAGGCAGATATCCTGCTGGGAGTCTGTTACAGACCACCTAACCAGGATGAAGAGGCAGATGAAGCATTCTACAGGCGGCTGGCAGAAGTCTTACAATTGCTAGCCCTTGTTCTCATGGGGGACTTCAACTTCCYGGAYGTCTGCTGGAAATACAACACAGCAGAGAGGAAACAGTMTAGGAGGTTCCTGGAGTGTGTGGAAGACAACTTCCTGATGCAGCTGATGAGTGAGCCTACCAAGGGAGGTGCCTCTCTCGACCTGCTGTTTACAAACAGAAAAGGACTGGTGGGAGATGTGGTGGTCGGAGGCCGTCTTGGGCTTAGCGACCATGAAATGATAGAATTCTCGATTCGTGGGGAAGTAAGGATGGGGGTCAGCAAAACCACTACCATGGACTTCCAGAGGGCGGACTTTGGCCTGCTCAGGACACTGGTTGAGAGAGTCCCTTGGGAGACAGTCCTGAAGGGCAAAGGGGTCCAGGAAGACTGGACATTATTCAAGAAGGAAGTCTTAAAGGTGCAGGAGCWGGCTGTCCCCGTGTGCTGTAAGAAGAACTGGYGGGGAAGACGACCGGCCTGGTTGAACAGGGAGCTCTTGCTGGGACCCAGGAAAAAAAAGGAGAGTTTACCACTTGTGGAAGAAGGGGCAGGTGACTCAAGAAGAGTACAGGGATCTCGTTAGGTCATGCAGAGAGGAAATTAGAAAGGCAAAAGCCCAGCTAGAACGCAATCTGGCCACTGTCGTTAGAGACAACAAAAAATGTTTTTACAAATACATTAACGACAAAAAGAGAGCCAAGGAGAATCTCCATCCTTTATTGGMTGBKGRGGGGAACATTGCCACCAAGGATGAGGAAAAGGCTGAGGTACTTAATGCCTTCTTTACCTCAGTCTTTAATAGTCAGACCAGTTATCCTCAGGGTATTCAGCCCCCCTGAGCTGGAAGACAGGGACGGAGAGCAGAATAAACCTCCCGTTATCCAAGAGGAAGCAGTTAATGACCTGCTACGCCACCTGGAYGCTCACAAGTCTATGGGGCCAGATGGGATCCACCCGAGAGTGCTGAGGGAGCTGGYGGAGGAGCTTGCCAAGCCACTCTCCATCATTTATCAGCACTCCTGGTTAACGGGGGAGGTCCCAGACGAGTGGAGGCTTGCCAATGTGACGCCCATCTATAAGAAGGGCCGGAAGGAGGATCTGGGGAACTACAGGCCTGTCAGCCTGACCTCGGTGCCGGGGAATATTATGGAGCAGGTCATCTTGAGGGTGCTTGCAAGCCATGTGCAGGACAACCAGAGGTTCAGGCCCAGCCAGCACGGGTTCATGAAAGGCAGGTCCTGCTTGACCAGCCTGATCTCCTTCTATGACCARGTGACACGCCTAGTGGATGAGGGAAAGGCTGTGGGTGTGGTCTACCTGGACTTCAGTAAAGCCTTYGACACTGTCTCCCACAGCATTCTCCTAGAGAAGCTGCTGGCTCACGGCTTAGACAGGTGTACTCTKYGCTGGGTAAAAAACTGKCTGGATGGCAGGGCCCAGAGAGTGGTGGTGAATGGAGTTAAATCCAGTTGACAGCCGGTCATGAGCGGTGTTCTCCAGGGCTCCGTTYTGGGGCCAGTCTTGTTTAATATCTTTATCAATTATCCTCACCCCCCTGGACGAGCGGATTGAGTGCTCCCTCAGTAAGTTTGCAGAAGACACCAAATTGGGCAGGAGTGTCGATCTGCTTGAGGGTAGGAAGGCTCTGCAGAGGGATCTGGACAGGCTGGATCAATGGGCYGAGGCCAACTGTATGAGGTTTAACAAGGCCAAGTGCCAGGTCCTGCACTTGGGTCACAACAACCCCRTACAATCTACAGGCTTGGGGAAGAGTGGCTGGAAAGCTGCCCAGCGGAAAAGGAGCTGGGGGTGCTGGTTCACAGCTGGCTGAACCTGAGCYGRCAGGGTGCCCAGGTGGCCAAGAAGGCCAATGGCATCCTGGCCTGTATCARAAATAGTGTGGCCAGCAGGACTAGGGAGGTGATCGTGCCCCTGTACTCTGCGCCGGTGAGGCCACATCTCAAATACTGTGTTCAGTTTTGGGCCCCTCACTACAAGAAGGACATTGAGGTGCTGAGCGTGTCCAGAGAAGGRCAACGAAGCTGGTGAAGGGTCTGGAGAGCAAGTCTTATGAGGAGCAGCTGAGGGAACTGGGACTGTTTAGYCTGGAGARGARGAGGCTGAGGGGAGACCTTATTGCGCTCTACAACTACCTGAAAGGAGGTTGCAGCGAGGTGGCTGTTGGTCTCTTCTGCCAAGTCACTAGCAATAGGACAAGAGGAAATGGCCTCAAGGTGCGCCAGGGGAGGTTTAGATTGGACATTAGGAAAAATTTCTTTACTGAAAGTGTAATGGTTGAGTCACCATCCCTGGAAGTATTTAAAAGACGTATAGATGAGGTGCTTAGGGACATGGTTTAGTGGGCATGGAGGTATTGGGTTGACGGTTGGACTCGATGATCTTAGAGGTCTTTTCCAACCTTAATGRTTCTATGATTCTATGATTCTAAGAATAAAATGTGATAATGCCAGGTTATCATCTTGTGGTACCTTTATCTTTTTTTGTATCACTAAGTTGTCTTGTGGCACTTGTATCTTTTTTCTAACAAGTCGTATAGTCTCCAACCTGTCAGTGACTAACTTGGTAAGTTAACACTAASCTCTGCAGTTATTTTGTATTCTCACTTTGCTGTCCCCCTCATCGTGATGTTGGCTTTCAGGGAAGCTCAGAAGGGCCTACCTTTTTTAGGGACCAAGGTTAGCTAAAGAGCACCAGAGACTAGCCTTTAAATGGAGAGGCCATTTATCCCTGACATTTGTTAGTCTGGAAATTGTATTTCCTTTTGGTGTTGTGGTGGCAAGGCATGGCTTGATAAATAAATGAAAATAAAACAGTATTTTTTTTTCTCATGGAAATGCACTCAGAACTTCAACAGACTCCAAAATCCAATGGCTCTGGCCAAGTCTGCCATTACCTGCAGCCTGGCTGAACTTCTGCTGAATCCAACGGGGTTTTGGAGCAGGTTGCTATACAGATAATTTCTGGAATATGTCACCTTTTAAAAGCCCATTATTTTCTCAGTAGTCTTTGCTGATAAATCATACTGTAGCTARGCACTCCTTTAAATTAGTGCCTGTGAGCCAGTAAGTGAAAGAACCTCCTTGGAGACATTGGTTTATCATCTTGGAGAGCATCCCCCCAGCCCAGTAGCTGGGAGGGGGACGGTGCAAGTTCCAGTACAGTAGTTCTGCACCAGCAGGAGATTTCTCTTATGAAAGGGAAATCCTCAGGAGAGAGATGGAGACAAGGATTTGAATCCTAAATCACCTGTGACTCCTTGGGAGACCCAGGTGAGAAGCTTGCTCTGTTCTCCTCTCTGCACCGCAGAGGCAGCCTTACAGGAGCTAGCCCAGCCAGCGCGCTCAGTTCGGTTTCGGCAGCACACTTCGACCAGGAATCAGAACAGGGCTCCTCTGATTTGCTGAAGTGGGGGTGTGACATCAAATTTAATTTTCATCTCATTAAAAGTATGTATATCTCAGGTTTTCACCTGAAAAATGCACCGACAGTAGGCAGTTTTGATTGGAAGGTATGTATGTTTTATCTAGGAAATCCAAACAGAAGTTTTAAAAAATGTAGCTTCAAATGAATGAGAAGAATGAATGGTAATATTGTGGTCTTGTAAAGGTAAGAGAAAAGAAGAAAGAAAGGCTGAAACACTATATGGTGCTTATGCCATTTTCTTTTCCTTTTTCAGGATATATGAGGAAAAAAAACCCTGTGTAAAGGAATATTACGAAATAAGGAAATACTTACATGAAATAACCTTCCAAAGTAATGGGAATGGATCTCTTGTGATTTTAAATGTATCCCAGTACTGTGCTAACGCGCACAAAGGATGAAGGAAACAAGTTACAAATGGAGAGAGTGTCAAATTCTCAAATCAAGATGGAATAATTCATCCTGAGAGATAATTTATACCGACTAAGCTGTCTGAGGCTTTGGAGATCAGCGTTTGGCATGTGTTTCTCTATAGCTTGCACGGTGGACCACAACACAGTATATAGATGATTCATGGGCTGGAGACTTTCTRCACATGCGGGGTCCGAGGGGGGTTGGCTTGGCTACAGAACAATTTTTAACATTCCTTTGCACCTTATGTCTTGGGCTTCTTTTCAGTGGTTTCAAGCTCCAACTTCTCAATAGCTGAACAAGATATTAACGGGATAAATTGCTCACTGCATGTAAGCAAATTACAGGAGAGATGTGACTTATGAAAGCAGTTGTGTCTCTTACGTGCTTAAACTCCAGCTATAATGTTGGTAAAGATGACAGTAACAATATTAATAGGGAGAATATGTTGCTATTAAATAGACTGCAACCACTCCTTTATTTACTTTCAAAGCTGTGATTTGCCAGTACTGCCTGCTCCCCCTCTACCCTGCAAAAGAGAAAAAAAAGAAAAAGACAGAACCAGAAAATGCAGAGAGGATTCTGGCCAACCTGAGCAGGGAGATGCAAGTAACGTTGTGACTCTTCCCTGCCATCAAGGGTACAGGGAAACACTAGGAAACTGGTTTTATAATGTTTTAAATTTTTTTAATAATATTTAAAAGATAAATTTAAATAATTTGAATAGTTCATATAACTTTGCAGAAAGACTTGGGTAACTCTTCTGATTAGTGATATTAAAGATCAGATGGAAAATTAACGGTATCCCCTTATACCAGTAAAAGCAGAGGCTGAACTTTTAAAAGTTTGCTGCCATTAAAGTCTGCAGCATTTGAAATATCTAATAAAACTTATGATGATAATTCTCCATCCACCGCAGCTCTTTCTTTTTTAATCCATTTTTGCTTTCCCTGACTGTTTGACCTTCTTGAATGATGCTAAAATTTACTGGAGGGTCAAGAAGTCACAGGGGCCCACATGAGACATAAAGCAAGAYAAATGAAGATAGGATTTCTAGGCAAAATCAACACATTTCTAAAGGCTACTTCATACTGCGCAAAACACACCAGTGCTGTTTATAAGAAGGGTAGATGGAAGTTTGCTTTATACATATTAAAGGTGCTTTTTATACTCTTATGGGGAAAAACTTGTTTGCAAGCTTCGCATTCCAGGATCTGTAACCAAATGCCAAGACTTTTCAGATCTGCCAAGTTCAAAATCTAAGATTTCAGGTCCATTTGCCAGCTCACATTTTCCATTTGGCAGCAGCACTCTCTCCAGCCCTGCCAGTAGCTGGCCCCTGAGATGCCTCCTTACGATGCTTGGGATTTAATTTAAATTTTTATTTTTTCAAACATTATTGTTCTGTAAAGATGAAAGTCCAAAGTTTCAAAATAAACCCAGGCTGAGCAGAATCCGTTTTTCCTGCTGAAATGTCTCCAAGACAGCGCCCGCTTTGAGGAAATTTTGGAAATGATATCTGACCTAGCCAAGGGAGCCTATTTGTTACCTGCAGTGATATTTCTTTGTGAATACACATTCGTCAGGGGAATCCTGTTTCTTTACTTAGTGCAGGATTTTTTAAATTTTTTTTTTTTTTTGCATTTTCTAACTGTGCATGCCTAATTCCCCTTACTGTTAATGAGAGTTTAATGTGCTCTTTGAAATGAAGAAAAAAACTTCTATTCAACTGATAAAACAGAGCTTAAAGAGGCAGGGTGACAACACTCGAGGGGGGAGGAAACGGCTGTCTGGCTGTGAGTTTAATGCTTTTCGGCTACAGGAGTCAAACCAAAGCAAATTGGTGGGGATTTTTTTCTTTTTTTTTAGTTTTTTTGGTATGAAAACAATGCTTGAAAGAGAGAGACGATAGGAATGGGGTGGTAAAAGGACTGTGAATTTTAACTAGCTGCAGCGTGTGAGCCATGGAGTGATTCCCTAAAATAAATAAAATAAAACTATTCAAAAGAGAATAGTGGAAAAAATGGTTTGCATAAATTGTAGTGACATTCCTTTAGAGCTCATCTCTTTTCTGTGTTGTGTTCTCAGTTTGATGGTGACCTTTCAGACCAGATCTGGATAATTGAAATCAAAAGAATGTTTTTCCTTGTTGTGCCACCCCCTAGTAGTCCATTCATTCAAACTTTAAGGAAATTTTGTGGCAACAAATCACCATGACATACTTATTCTTGCAATCCCCCTTGTCCACACTTAGAGAAGATCCATGACTTAGCATATGAAGTGGATTACCTTTCACCCCAATTAATGTTTTTATAATGAGTACCAAAGGAAGTAATAATGTTTTGCCACTTATTATCGAGTGTTGCTGGGGCAATCTCTGAAACTCAAGACTTAGGTCATTGGCAGCACTGACATGATGGCAATCACGCTTCTGAGGTTTAAGCCCTGCTGCAGTGATGAATAAGTGGGTCAATTTAATTTCCAGTACTATCAGTCTGAAGCTTTGAGGAGCAGAATGAGTGAGATACAAATGTCCAGGGGTTTTGCAGATTTGGCAGAGGTTAGACTTGAAATTCCAGCCATATCTGAGCCTATTCAAATGTTACTTAAAAGAGAAACAATGAAGTAATAAAATAAGAAATTACAATTATGTTTTGTCTGGGAATTGGAACTTGAACTACATCATTTTTAAGTGCAGCGATAATTTTTTTTTTGTATTATTATATGATAAGACATGTGATATTGTGTAATAAATTGTATTTTGCAGCTTGTCAGTAGGTTCATTGCATTGCTATCCATGAGTACACAACTTTCTAGCTGGAAAAATTCAGTGTTCTCAGTTTTAACAAATGGATACCATCTCAGATGTTATTGAACGGTCGGATTCTACCCGCCTTTTGTTATCTTTTAAAATTGTGTAGTAATGCTTAAACATACTTTAAAAATACTGGGCAAGGAAGCAAAGGCAGTAGAAAGCCACCTGACAGGAATAATGTTTCTAAGTAGTTTCTTGGAATTCTTATCTAGGGAGAATTAGGCTGCTCCTGGAAAGCTATGTTTTAACAAGAAGAATAAATGCCTCGCATGGAAGTGCAACAAGAAGCCATGCTGACTTACCAATAAACCTTGTCCAACTGAGGTATAGTGACTGATAGCACTGGATGGCCATGCAGGTGCCATTTATATGAAGAATTCCCTTCTTGCAGCCCATTCTTTTTCTGGCTTTTTCCTATTGCAATTATGAAAAGTTGTTTATACCAACAGCCAGTTCCACCCCACCTCAGGATAGCTTTCCTTTTCCTACAAGACCTAAAGAAAGCCAAAGAGAAGACGGACAAATGAGTGAGTGTGCGTGTGTGTGTGTGTGTTTTATGACTTTTCTTCCATTATCTCAGGTATTAATGTCATTTAATACTGTTCATTCATTTCTCAACCCCTTCTTTACATTAAAGAAGTAATTTACCCCTTTTCCTCCTTTAGGAAAGATTCATTAACCTCTTTTGCTCATGATGGTTGAGCAAATATCTGTTGAATGTCCTCCCACAGGGAAAAACAGGGGGTCACATTAATTGACAGAAAGGTGTTTTTGGGAGAGGAAAACTTTCCTTCCAGTCCCTGTGTTATGGAGGGCAGCCACTCAGGCTGTGTCTAGGTTACCAGCTTGGACGTGCCTGCCTGGCATCTTGGATCCTGATGAGCATTGCAGCCGTGTCTGACTGCCCCTCTCGCCTGCAGCACAGAAATTCCCCGGCACATGGAGGAGGCTGGAGCCACAGCGATCTTCAAATGGTTGGTGGATCTGTACTCTGCCAGGACCGAGACTATGGGCCGTTATATGTCCCATCCCACTGGGTAAGATCAGATGCAGATTTTAGCCTCTAGGTTTCAGTTTCCTTCCCTATAAAAAGTAACATTTACTTTGCCTCTCAGGATTTCCATGCACTTTTAATTATTTGACTTTAGAAACATTTTTGTGTTGATAACATTAGACAGAAAGATTATGTAAATGCAAAATACTGTGTTGTTACAAAATGTCTTATCTTGAAGAGGTTCTTTCAAGGCTGACAGCTATAAAATCTCAATATCCTTTAAAAAATTACTTTTTTATTTAGACTAATGCATTGCCATAACACATAAACAATCACGAGGAGAGGAGTGGTTTTCTCCATGGCTGCATGCCAAGTCATGACATACCACCTCTTTACTCTGTGTCTATGTGTGTGTGTCTATTTTTGTCACAGGTAGGCTTTGAAGTACACTCAGTGTTGGCCACTTTTGTGCCCAGACATCTGGAAGCTCATACACATGGAGCTTCGCAGCTGACTGCATCAGCGGGCAGGCAGGGTGGCAGGACGGCATCGCATGGCTGCGCGTTCTCGTCAGCAAAACCAGAAAAAACTGAGTCAGGCTGATTTTAGGAAACACTAGTTTTGACATCGGCATTTTAAAGCCTTACGGTTCACAGGTACACACTGCATCTGAAGCCCTGTGGGCAAATTTCTGTTCCTTTCTGCTCTGCATAACAAGCAACTCAGACTCGGTTCTCTGAGCTCGGTTCTCTGACTGTTTTACAGGTCTCTGAAATTCATCCAGCTTCACAGGCCTGCTTCCTACCTGTGTTCGTATCGGAAAAGATGCCGAAACAGGTGGGGGATGAATTATCTATTTATTTATTCACTACAAATGTTTCTTTGACCTGGCAAAACATGGTGAGCTGGAAAAGCCTTTTTTGTCACTCATGTTACCTTTTATCCTCCGCAGGAGTCGCAGAGGATTTAAAGGTCATTTGAAAAGCAGCCTCTTGCTCTTTGACAGCCCTTTCAATATTAGCCTCCAGTTCTGTTTTACAAAGTCATCATTATTAACTGCGTTTGTGGCTACTGCTATTTTCCTGGGATTGCAGAGAAACTTGAGATACTAATTGCAATGAGCTAATTTGGCAATACCGTGCAAACTTCCTTAAGGCATTAGTTAAGAATATAATTTCCTTTACACAAAGAGTATTTGAAAGAGGGAACAGACTGCAAATGCAGCAGAAGGTATGCTTTTGTACTCCTATACTTAAGAGTAGATGGTATAATTTGCTTACAATGGCTGTTGAATGTATTTCTCAGAATGAGAAGAGAACATACAGAATTAAACAGTAGCTTTAGCTTAATGATAATCAGTGATAATGATGATAATAATAATAGTACTTAGAACTTTAATATAGAGATTTGCATCTTGAAAGTGCTATGCAAAACATTGACTTAATTACTGTCACCTCTTCAGGGAAGGTAGGTATTATTGCCCTGACTTAATAGATAGGGAAATAGAGATATAAGGAAATGAAATGGCTTGCCAAAGGCTCTGCAAGAGCCTGCACAGGGATTCAAACTTTCCAGGTCCCTTTACTGTATGCTCCCTTATACCGGGCTAATTATGCACATTTTAGGGCTGCTCTGTGCTTTTGGAACTTGAGCTAAGGTCCTTTGAAATGAGAACTGTGTGTAAAATGTTTTGAAGGTTGTATTTTTTTAATCAGTAGGTCATTGGAAAAAATACTTTAATATGATTTGCCTCTCTGGGTCAACCTGAAACACATAGTCAGGGGCAAAACTATCAGTTTTGTTTTTAAATTATTTAATTTTTCATCCTTTTTAAACAGACCAACTTCTAAAAGAAAGGTCAAAATTTTGTACAGAGTAAGTCAGGAAACAAAAGAGATTTTTCTAAAATTACTTTTGTTATTAATTTGGGGGCAGTGGTGGGTGGCCTGAATTTATTCGCCAAATTGCAGATTTATTAATGCTTTCTCTGACATGCAAACTGCATATTTTCTTGAATTTGTATCTGGTAGATATATTTTGCCTGGTTCTTATTAAAATCACTGTGAATCTTTCTGCCTCAATTATTTTTCCTCACGGAAGGACTGGGGATCAGCCCTGTGATTTGATTACTTGCAGAGTGTATGGTGAGTAAAATGGTGCGATGTTAACATAAAGAGTTTTCTGACCACAGCCACAATTTAAGGTGATGATGAGATATTGTAAGATGAATTGTATTCCATAAGTATGAATTGAAAACATCAGCTTTTAAGGTATAATTATTTCCCTGTGTGAAAGACATTAAAACCAAACTACGGGAATGAGTTTTGCTTTGTCTGCGTACACTATGTTTTTAGCATAGATCTTATGGGCACCGCAGTTCTGGTTAATTAAGTCTGAGCCATAGTTCACTTCTTAGATAAGAAATGTAGTTCCATATGTGTAGAGCATAAGGCAATAATATATGTCAGCATCTGCGTTTGTAGGATTTAGAAGGAGCTTTTGATAATTGTTTTCTCTGCTTCCTACCTTCTGTCACCTTCGCTTACCAGCAGATTGGTGCACAGGCATTTAAAACCCGACTGTGCTGAGCACCTTTCTGTGAACAGGGTGAAATGCCCCTCTATGCTGGGAGCCTTTCTGGACACAGCTGGTGTCGCATTTATGTGTGTTGGTACCTATGGGGTCTGTGGGCATTTGCTAGTACTCYGAAGGGACATGGCATCCATAGGTAACAACTTCATGTAGTGTTATTGATTTTTACATTGTACCAGCAGTTGTTTCTGGGCGTGTGAATCCCTTGCGGAGCCTCTCATGATAGTCTGACCTAAAGCTTCAGAAGGTTCTTGTGGATGAACTTCAGGAATGCTTTCCCTGTTTCCAGAACAAGATAGTTGAATTCATTTGGCTAATCAAATCATCAAACATTTTTATCCAACAGGCTTTAACTGAGATTTTCATTAAAGGTTTTTGCTTTTTTTTAACTTTTTTTTTTTTTTTTTTTCTTCATATTGTCATTAATGAACATAGCAGCAGAAATGAGGAACATTGAGAAAACAGTGGAGAAACTTTCTGAAAGACTACCTTTGTATTTACTTTCCACAGGCATTTTACATTGAAACCCAAATGTTTTTCTAACAAACAGTTACAGTTTTCCAGTCAGGGTAAGCATGAAGAAACTATTTCTATAAAGGGGAAATAGGCTATAAGACAAAGAGTGGCTAGTCACACAACTCAAGTTTTGAAAAACTGGGGTTTTTTTTCAACAAATTGCTTTGAATGGATGATATGGGCTAAAACTATTCCCAGGCATTATTTAGCAAATCATTTCAAGAAAGTTATATGTTCAAGGGAACGACAATCTAAAATAAGCTAACAGAAATGTGCATTCTTTCATATAATCGGTAAGAATTATTCACTGCTCTAATTATTAAAACTAAGTGGCTTTTTGGGAGGTGGAGTATGAATGAAATATTAAATTTGGTTCATCCTGACAATCCGTATTAGAATATCAGAGATGAGTTGTTGTCTCCACATAGTTTAACTGACTTCAGGCTTTGAGTAGTACTAAATACTACTGGAGTGGAATAAGAAATATGCACCTGAAAATGTGATTGTGCTGTAATATATGTTGATCACACAAGGTGGCAGAATGAGCTTAGGGCTATCCCAGAAATAAGAGTCAGTGAAGCATCATTGCTTTCAGACAACAGTGTATCCTTGCTTGCCCTGCGAATATGCCAAGTTGCTTCTGCACATGTAGAGGGATGGGGGAGAGTATTTTAATACAGCATTTTTTGATAATTATCCAAGTTCTTCAATTTCCTTTGGAGATTTAATGGAAACTGTTAAAAGCTCATGGCTAACTTTGGAAATTAATAATCATACAATGCTGAATCTGCTCACATCTTCAGTTTTATTGAAAACACAGTTTACTTTCTATCCATACATTGATTCTCTAAGTGGGCCTGAACTCTTCAGATGAAGGACAGCTACAAGAACAGGCATGTAGGGAACATTTCGCTTTTCATTATCGATTTATGGCTAAATTCACTTCTATTGTAAGTGAATGAAACTCTATTGACTTTCCTGGCATTTCCTAAGCATTTACTTATAGAAGGCCTGAGCATGGCAGGTAGATATATGTGGCTGAACTGAGGGCAACCCAAAGAGGAGAACTTGAAGTCCAAGGCAAAGAGAAGGGATTACTCTGCAGCAATTTCCATGCTACTGCTTTGGCCAATGAGTTGGGGAATAGTAGCGACACTTCTTTCTACACTTGTACAGCTACAGATGCTCTCCTCGACCTCCGAGCCTGCCCTTGTAATGGTCATTTCCAGGGGCAGGGCTGAGCTGCGTCACCAAAGGAACCTTTGGGTACAGGTTGCAAGTGAGCTCCTACACGTGCCTGCTCAATTTGCCCCTGTGGAGCTATGGGGCAGCCAAGCAGTGCACCAAAATGATGGAGAATTTCAGCTACGGTGAGGGACTCCTTCCAGTCTTATAAGCTCCCGATGTGAATTGCACCAGTAATGCATAAGAGCAGGCTGTGTGTTGAGCCCAATTAATGGTTGCTTGAAGAGAGAGAGATATGTCACTGTAGGATGCATTTTAAAAGTAGCTGGTAATATATCCTGCATGTGAATTTACTCCTGTCTGTAACTGAATTAAGTAAGTGACCAGGATAGTCTTATAAGTAAGGGCTTAAGGACCGGGATCTATTCATTGCTCCTTATGCAATATATTTCTGGAAGCTCATTAGAAGCTATTAGAGCTTATTCACCCTTGCAACCTTTTCAGCAGATGTTCAGCTGTTTGTTTTTTCCTTCACTGCCTTAAGATATTTGGCTAAGCATTAAAACAAGACTGGAACATGTCAGGAAAGTATTTATTTTCCAGAAAAATAAATTAGGAAGTAAAATAGATGGTAATTAATAAAAAAGTCATCTGTAATCTATTAATGAGAACTGGAAAACAAGAATTAACTGAAAATTTGAAATTTAGAGCTATAGCAAGCACTGGAATTGCAACCTTTCTCTTTGCACAGATGTGACAGGAGGTTTCAAAATGATAAAGAAGGTAAAAAAGAACCAAGAGAAAAAGGCAAAGAAAAAAATAAAATCATGACTTCTGGAAAATTTCTTTTGCATCAGCTGCATTTGCCTTTGGCTCTTCAGTCATTCAGGAGAGCTGCAGTCCGTGAGATCCATGAGGCTTCCTGAATGAACTATGGTCATGTCTAAGAGGGTTTTTTAGCCCACACCTGAGTGCTGGGCTTCAGGCCTGAGAGACCCCTGACCCCACGATATTGTGTCCAGCTTACTCCATAGTCATGTCCTGTCTTTCAGCTGTTAGCTGCTGCCTCTCAGCTGAGCCTCAGCACTTGTGTGACATCTCCTCCACTGTCCCACTGCAAAGCCAGGGAGGTTATTTTTGATTGCCAGTGGTTTTAACTTACCTGCTTGAATGTACACTGCACAGGCTTGAGTCACTCACACATACTTCTCAGCCTACATAAGGTAACTGAGTGGAGATAGCTTCTCAAAATGCCTCTCTGCTGCGACTGCCTGCGAGTCCTCCCTCTTCTTTTCAGTACAAAGTCAGTCACTAACAGCCTAAACCACTGCAGGGAATGCTTTGAGTTAAACTGCTAGCCTTGCGCTGAAACGGGCAAAAATGCTCACTTATACCTGCTCCTTACCACCTCTCAATTGCTAATTACTGCCTTTCGGTCTGATTTTCCTCACGGCAGTCTGCTGCCGTTGATGGGGCGTACGTAGGAAAGCATGAGCTCCCCAGGAGATCCAAGCCAGGGACTGCGGSGTTAAGGGTAACAGTAGGGATGGCTGGTGAGCTGGGGCACACCTCTGGGCTCAGACAGACATTTTGGGTGCTATTTCTCATGATATACCAAAACCCATGTAAATTGGTCCAGTCAGAGAGCTGCAGTGCAGTGTGAGAGAGAGGACTGAAACAAAACTCTGAATACACTGAATATACACGAGTAGTAGGCAGCAACCTTTATATAACAAGTAATTATTTCATGTCCGAGGAGGCATTAGAGGCTGTCTGCACCCTGAGAGAGTAGGTTGGCAGTGAGACAGCCATGGCTGAGCAAGAGCAGAAATGCAGAGCTCTTCTCTGAAGAGCGGGTGGCACAGGGCAGCTCCCTTTGTCACTTTCCAAAATCATTGTACGAAGTGATGCTTGCATATTGGTTAAATAAGTAACAACTGATTGGGTTTCAGTCAAAATCTAACAGTCTCAGTAGCTTTAGCCAGTGCCCCTGGAAAGCAGAAAGCAAGCAGAGGCATAGCAGTACTGAGAGAGCTGGCACTGACAGCAGTGTGGTGAGACAAAATATTAATGGCAGTGACATAGATGCTCACATAGACACCATGCTATTAGATGCAGGTGTCATTCACTCCTGCACAACACACATGGAAGCAGAGCACACTGTCTCTGGACACACACGCACATACGCACCCACCGGTACATATATATGCTACCGACGTGATCTGTGGTTAAACACAGCGGGCGGGATGAGAGCGTGCTGTGGGGTTCATGTGGTCACTGAAAATGTTCTCGTTTGAGCATGCTGCTGGAAAGCTCGCAGGGCAAATGCATATGTATGACTCCAGTGTCCGGAAAAACATGCTGTGGCACYGCTGTATTGTACTGGAAGCTACAGACAGCCTTTGCAAAGTGATATGAAGCAAAATACATGCAAGAGCGAGGAAATAATTCTGTGTTGATTAATGCCAGTGTTGTTGGTATTGATGGTTTAGCYGCCTGTACAAAACAAATGTGGGCAATCAGTTCATCTTGAAATAACTTGTACAACTGAATAAAGGAAGTTGTTGCCTAATCTATTTCATACTAATTGCTCCATGCAACAAATTCAGGGCCTGATCCAATATGAATTGACACCAAGGAGAAATACTCCATTCACTGCAATAGTCTTTGGATCAAGGCTTCATTTTAAGGGGAGCAAACACAGCAGCTAAATTAGCGTTCGTCTGAGTCATCACTATCCATTTCTTGAGAAGCAGACAGGCTTGATATTTTCTGTGCAGCCGAATGAGTCTTAGCACTTACATGCTGGATTGCAAGCCAGTAAAGCCAACCTGAGCACATCAAAGTTTCGGTAAGAGCAGGGGCCCTGTAGGCTGCTGCCTTGCAACAGACCGCCTCGGTCGGGTGTCTGACACGGGGCTCTCACCGCTGCATTGCCACATGGAGTCATTTGCCACCCAACAAACACTTAGTGCTTATGAGGCATTTTTCAAAAATCACACTGGGGCCGTACCTGGGGCTTTAGCTATTAAAACATCTTAAAAAATCTGTCCCTTGAGAGGATTTAACTCGGCAGGATTTAGGCTGCTAAGGCTCGCATCATCAAAGGGACCAAAGTGTCAATCCATCTCTTTTCACGCCTAAGGACATAATAGTATCATGCCCCCTCCCATGAGGGTGTACTGTAGAGAAATTTCCAAGCTCTCAGCACCCAAACTAGCTAGCTCTGGAAGCAGATGGAGTATAATTATAGCAGTGTTGAGCTGCACCTGAACTAATTAGCTCTGCTGAGAAACAGGGATTGAATTTAATAATGCATGTTCTGCCATACCAAAAAGGCTAGGCTGCCTTTGAGACCCAGGCGAGTGTCTCTGCATGGTGCTGTGCTGAACTCTGTGGATATACTCTGAAAGTCAGCTCAGAGCTTTTTTTCACCATAATCCACTGCACAATGTAGATATCACCTTGTCCCAGCATTCAGGTACCATTGGCATAATTACTCCTCATCTGTCACTTACCTCCTGACTATTAGTTTAGCATATTAAGTTCTGCATATGCTCAAGATTTTGCTGTCCAAACTCACCTAAATATTGAGATCTACCTCAAGGACTGCTGTGGCCTAAAGCCCTGAATCCTTCAAAATGGGACTGTCTTTGCTGTGGGCCTGATGTTACCGGCACGGCCAAAACTTGCTCAAGGTAAATGTTAGCTGTGAGAGAGAGGTAGAAGACCCAGGTTCAGATCCCTGCTCTGGAGCAGTGATACCTATCAGATGTGGACTTGAACTCCCATCTTAGGTATGTTTCCTAATTGCTAGGCTTAAAGCCAGTCTCTCTGGCCTCAGTCCTCTGCATATCAAATTATTTCTACAAAGAGGAGCAGCTCTTGTGTTGAGATGTTTTTCCCACCCCACAGGAAGCCAGGTGTTGGAAAGCTGACTTGGGGTGCTGGTTTGAACTCAAGCTCTGGCTATGATTTGGGCAGAAGGAGCCATTTGACCCTGTCCCCAGCACCCTCAGGGGGTGACTTAACTCCAAAGCTCTCACTTCTCCTGGCCTACCACTATTACTCTTTAAAAATGGAAACCCGATGTTTTGTATCATGCAAGTGGTTGAGATTATTTAGGAGCTTAATGGCTCCGGACAGACACTCTGTCTCTCTGGACACGTATAAGCTCTGTCCCTTTTTGCTGAAATATATTTCTTGCTGGTTTGGTCCATGCCCTGCTCAGCAGCTTTCTGTTGACCCTGCTCTTAGGTGCCTATCCATGGAAAATTTGTGTGAGTATTGTATGAGGTAGGATCAGGACTATGAGTGAGGTGTTGCATTGCTTAATTCTGTAAAGCCTAATTACTACCTATGAAGTGCAAATGGAAATTGGACCCTTGAATTACTTAAAGTCTTTTGAAAGCCGTGGTTCATAACATTTGATGATTTTTTAATGTAGTTCCTTTAGACAAATTTAATGACTCTGTGTGCTGCAGACAACAAATTACAATTACTGGATCAAACATGCACACAAATCCAGAGATAAGTCTTTTAATTGGTTCTTCRATTTTAAAAAACACAGTCTTTAATGTTTTGAGCCAAAAGAGATTTTTGGTAGCTAGTACTGATTCATCTTACTGGGTCYGCTGTTGCAGAGGTAAGTAGCTCTCTCATCAGAAACCCCAAATACTTTTGATTTTGTTTCAGAATCATTCATTTTCCTGCCATTCTGCTGATAGGATCTGAAATAAAATCCCTTAATTAGAAAAAGATCTGATTTACAAGATTTGTAATAGCTGTGTTGAATTCAATTGCCTGTGCAGGAAACACGGGAGTCCATATTTCCCCTCCTCTTCCTCCATTTGCTCCACGACATATTTGGCTCAAATAACCTGTTTCTGAAAATACTAGTGGTAAGTGGATGAGAGGAGGCATTAGAAGCAATATTGCATTTGTAATAAGGGGAAAGGGAGAGATGTGAAGAGAGGAAGGAAAATCCCAAGCTGACATCTTCTCCTGTGCTTCYGCTGGCATGGTGCAGAGACAGGCTGCCTCTTGTACAGGAGAAGTGCAACTTATCCCCAAATAATTAAATGAATACTAAACCTGTAGGTTTAAAACTTACAGTATATTATAAAACAATTATGTTTCCTTTGCATGAAAAAGCTGAATTGCCATTCAGCTTCTTTTATCATCTGTATGCSTGAGTTTGGAGCAATTAGTATGAATATATTGCAGGTGCAGTATCTCAGGAAATTGCAAGAAGCTGTGCTGTATTTTTGTACCACAGAGGAGTGCCAGGGCTATAACTCTTGGAAGAGTTGAAAACTGGCGAGATGTGAGCATCTGAAGTGTGATTTTATAATCATAACAAGCACCAATAGCCGTCTATATAATAGGCATGAAATGAATGCCCTATTTTCTCAGATTGTACCGCTACTCATTTAATTTAACTGGAGACTGCAAACTATTTAATTTTAGATTGTGGATTACCTTTTTCATGTGCCCAATTTATCTTTCTAACTGTAAATAGAGTTTTTTGAATGGTAACAGCAGTGATATTGTGTTAGCTTTGATGTTATCTCCAGACAACATCCTATTCCAGTGAAACACATCTTTGCATGTTCTTTAAGATAAACTACTTGGGAATTCATCAGCCCTAATTTTTGTTTGGTATCATTTTGTCATATCTAATTGTTCATGTAAAACTGAACCTTGTAGCTGACTCTGAGATGCAGTTTCATTTTTAAGTGCAAGTTCCTCATAAATTCAGGGGAGCATGGTAAGGTAAAAGCTTCCTAAAGCCAAATCTCAAAGTGGCATAAATGGTGATTTTTTTTTAGTAGAGTGATAGCAATCCACATCTGCTGAGGATTTGACCCTTAGAGTTACCTGACCTGGTAATCRTTTTGGCTGATGCTCCATTTGTATGAGTAGAACAGAGGGACCTCAAAGACCACGGTGATTATTCGTATATGGTTTGATGCCCTTTTATTCCACCACAGAGGCTTAAAGGAGCCACTGTGGTAATAAGATTCATGCCCACCATTTTACCTACGTGAAATCACTGGCTTGAGGAATCATACTGATATGGAACATTTCCTTCTTTGCAGGTATGAAGGAAAAAATTAATCCTGGGCACTTCAACACAAAACCCAGTGACTTCAGCCAAAACCATCTGCGCATGGAAGAATTCCTGATAACCACTGTTGCACACATGGAGTGACGCATGGGCATGTCCACTTTCTTTGACTTTTGGGAAGTGGCAAAGGAGGAGGAAATGCAAGTACCGTATCAAAAAAACAGCCTCTGGCAAAAAAAGGAGTTTTCAGGTTGTCAGCGTGGTAAGTCATCTGCACAGTGTTTCCATACATACAACATCAGCGACTACCACTTACATTTAGCTGCAGTAACACACACACTTCAGTGGAGTGGGAGGAGGTAAGAGGGCTTACTCTGAAATGGAAATAGCAGGAAAAGGATATCACATGAAACAAACTCCTGGAGCAGCAAGACTTGTGACAGGATAAAGATTATTTGTTCTGTAGATAGCAATCCTAAAACCATGGCTACTTGGTGGGGTGTTATATGAGAAAAAGATATGTATTAAAACTCAGTGTTGTACTGTGTGATGCACAGATGTTTTCAGAGTGCTAGTTTTCCATGCTGGAGAACAGGACACTCTCAGCTCCCCTCTAAAGTTTTAATGCTAACAGAAAAACTGTTTTTTTCATATAACCTTAGTCTGAGAAAACCCCTTTTTCTCTGTTGGTTATGAAGTAAGAAAATTTGTGGGCTCTGTGGCACTACCCCTCCCCTCTGTCTCAGGGTTCTCTGCGTGGGTCTGTAGCTAATGTGGCAACACCTGTCCTATATTTCAAGTGTAGCAGGAGGCCTTTTGAGCAAACTGTCATTTAGAGCAGAGCTAGGGGAAAATTTAGGGCTCTGGGAAAATTTAATGGAGTTGGAGACTAATGCCCCCACCGTTGCTCCATGGAGCATGGGGAGCAAATTCCCTTACCTCCGAGGAAGAAGGCAAATGTTCTCAGAGGAGGACCTCAGCCAATTTTTCTCTTTCCTTCCCTCTCGGGTAGAGTTTTCTACGGGAATGACTAAGGATTGACCCTATGGAAATTAGAATTTGAGAAGACCTATTATAAAATTGATTTTATTTCCTTGTCACTGCGAAGTTGTTCCCTATAGCATGTTCTCTAATGATTTATCCAGGAGCTTCAAATGTTGTAAGTACCAGTGGTTCTGTATTTCCCCGGCCTGTCTCACTGACGGATGGCACAGAGATGGGGATCGCAAGATACAGCAGAGATGAAAAGAGAGATAGCCAAATAAGATAAAGATGAAATTTCTTTTTTACTGTAGGAGTATACTGCTTGGGAGGATCAGGAGTGAGACCAGCAGCATTTGTGGTGTATATTCCGGGTGATATAGTAGTTTAGATCTAGGCTAGGTTTAAAGACAGTGAAATTTGCCTCAGACACAAACCCAACCACTTTTAAAGTTATCTCCCTTTATATCTATTGAAACTCTTGTCCCACTCTCTTCTTGTAGTATGTTTGCACAATATCTGGGAGAAGACCTTCTTATTCCTCCTCTCTTCCCCTCTGTTCTCTTATTAACGACTCCCTCCACGCAGCCCCCTGCCCACACACACTTCTTGGGAAGCAGATGTGACGAGAAGTGCTGAAGCAACACGAGATATGATGTTCTTCAAGAATCCCTGATCTGCTGGGCAACGTCTTGCGAGATTTACAACTCCAAAGGATTTACTATAAACAAAAAAACCCTTTCAACACCTTACAGCTCCTGGGAAACAAAATCCAAAACATTCTGAGGGTCGCTTATCACTTCTTATTGCCAGCATTACCGGCGAGTGTGCTGTCTGTTCAGTCCCATTGTGCTGTCCACCTGCCTCTTGCATTCTGTCTCAAGCAGCCACAGCAATATCCTGTCTCTTCTGCTACTCATCCAGCCAATATAGCAGTGCATGGGTAATGTAATGCTTGAGGATAATAACCTGGTATCTTTTCTGCCTTCTACATATGAGATTTGGTATTTGCTACTTTTTTTCTATTTGGTATTGACTCTGGAAATTTCTACGCAGACAGCAAATGCGGTTGTGAATTCAGTCTCCAGGTTTCTCTTTTCATGGGGCACCTCTTTTCCTTCATTGCTTTTGCTTTGTTTGTTCAAATTAAATATTTATTGCATTTTAAAGAAGAATGAACTTTCAGTACAAGATAATAAAGGATTTATCTGATGATAAAACATGTAAATCTTTCCAGAAACTTCAGGACGATTTTAATACTAATGCAGATCAAATATGGAAATATATGCAACTTGCAAATAGTTTTATGGAAACAGGAAGAGCTGTGGAGTCAGTGTAGGAGTAATCCTTATTAGGATGAGTTTCTGATATTGATAGGACAGAAATACAGTATCTCAATTTTTTCTCTTGCTTAAATCTCTTCATTCTTTTGAGAAAGGTCAGGAAAGAATGACAACGCTTTTTTTTTTAAAAATAAACTGCTGAATAAATCATTAGAGAAGAAACTATAGGGAACAAATTTGTAGTGACAAGGAAAGAAAATAAGTTGTGTAATAGGTCTTCTCAATTTCTAACTTCCAGAGGGTCAATCATGAGTCCCCCCTGCAGAAAAAAATAGATTAATTATAGATAATTAATATTTTACTATTTTTAATATTTTAATAAGCATGGATATCCCTCCACCTGTGGTGCCCTCAGGGTAACTCTTCCTTTCTCTTAGTATGAATTTCAGTACAATGAGGGCGTAGTACTCAGTATTCCTAACTTAATACAACATACTAACTAAAATTAATGCTTAAAGTACTTAATTTTTTAAATCTCCCATTTACTCTTTCCAAAACATCATTGAAATCATGTAATGTAGTTACTCAACAGCAAAACAAAACAGAAATGGCAAGTTTGGAGAAAAATGAGAGGAGAAAATCAAGAGGTAAGATACAGGTGAATTTTTAACATGGCAAATTTCTCAGGTATGCTTTCCAAGTTTTAGAATTTTTTTTCAAGAATGGATCATGATGTAGATAGTGAAATTTCATAGCTCATGTTATAACCATTAAGGAGGAGCATGGAATAGAGGGATATCGGGGCTCCTGCTTCATGCCTAAATGGAATATTCCACTTTGGCATTATCTGATCACCACTTTTATCACAGTGACATCCCAGTTTGATTTGGCTAAGTTTTGCACATGCTTATAGCTTACACCAATCAATTTAACAAAGCTGGATGTGATTGGAGAGATTTGTGGTTGAAAAATTCACAAGATCATGGGCTTAATAAAATAGGATAGGATTTTCAGAAGGTCCTCAAGGACCCAAATCCTTTGCTGCATGAAGTCCAGGGTTCCCACACCCAGAAATACGCTGAGTATAGAGTATTACAAAGGAAGGGTCACTCTACACAGCCTCTGTTTTTCAGAGCTATGTCTCTTCTTTGCAGACAGCTTCCCTCAGCAGAAAATCCCCAAAGATCCACAGTCGTGTTTAGTAGTGTAGGATAGGTGGTGCACAGCCCAGAGATCTGGAGACCACCTTATTCTTCTAACACTTTCTTGCAATACTATCTCTTCTCAGTCTCAACATTACCATTTCGAAAGAGATTTAAAATTCGCCCAGTATGATGATTTTGCAAGTCTGCATATGAAACTCATTTGTGCTGTGCTCTAAAATAATTTCTGAAAATGCCCTGCTCCCATTTATCATTCAACATGCAGGTCTCTTTCCCTTACTGTGTTCTAGGACATGCTCTCAGCTAACTAGTGAAAAACCTCTGCAGGATGTTTTGCTCATTAGAGAGGCATTTTGATGTTAAAGAAATATTTTCCTTTTTATTTTAAAATGTCTCATTGGATAAATAGTATACAGATTTTCCTGAGATGTGCTTTCAGGGCAGCTGCTTGGAAAATGAAGAACAGAACCTTCAGATCTCTGAAATTAATGGGAAAGTTCAGTGAAATTTGGATTAGACTCCGATGATAAAGCAATCTGAAACAGAAACATCATTAAAAGATACTGGTAATGGAATTGTGAGTTTATTTGTCTGAAAAACAGCTTGYGAGGTAATAAGTAATGAATTATTATTAAGAAGTACATCTGTCTCTAAAGGGAAAAATGTCTTGTTGAATGCATTGTACATCTGTACTGATGAAATTATTAAAATAAGTACCTTTGAGATAAGAGGATGTACTATAAAGATGACCAAGCGAACAGAGAGCTAGGGGGCTTTTGTGTTAATTAAATAATGGACACACAGTGAAGAGACAAATTGTTAGTATATGCTAAACATAGAAAATCTAGAAGACCATCTGATACGTTCTGTTGGAGAGAAAACATGTCTGTTCAATTAAGGGCTGTAATATAGCACGTATGCTTGCAGGCAGAGATAAGGTAGCTAATCTAGCTTTTCCTGAGGTGCACTCTGTCTTTTTTGTGCTTAAATTTCAACCTTAAGATTCCCCTAATGTTGCTGTTTGTATGGAATTTTTTCTCAATTTCTGGCACGTAACCGATTCCCTGAGAGATAGATGCACCTCCAAATAATGACTGCTTGTCAGGAAGATAGTTTTTCGTACCTGACTTTAATGCGGACCTTTATTTTACAGACAGGTTTCTCAGAGGCTCATGCTGTCTTATTTTTAATGGATAAAAAAAATAGGGGTGAGTGGGAAATGCTGTCACGCAGAYGTTCCAGACGAGACTGGGACAACATCTCATTTGAATAACTGCCCTATGGATCCGTCAAGCTGAGCTGAGACATGCCTCAGCAACCTCGACTCAAAATCGAGCCCTTGGATCGAGGGCGGGATGCAGGAGCGCCCGCAGCCTGCGCGTGCCTTGGCTCCCCTYGCCGCAGTGCCTCTGCTCGGGAGAGCGCTGGCATGGGCAGAGCATGGTCTTGCAGAGGAGCTTAATTGCACCTTTGCTGTATTACACAGAAACATATGGCTCAAAGCCTACAGGAAAATATCAGAAGAGGAATTTTGCAGCAATAACATAAACCTTACTTTGCATGAAGTAAAATCAATATTTGTTGTCTGAGTGCCTTCCCAGGGTTTGAAAGCCACGCATTGTTCGATTTCACTGAGTTTGGGGTATTTGCCTCCATTCCTTCCCCAGTCTACAGTTGTTTTTACGGGGAAGCTGCATTTTCCAGGGTTGTGTTTGTGGACTGCAGTATACGAATTTTGCTCCTAATCATTGCCCATTTAAAACGTTTGGGTGATGGATATCTGCCCAATGGAAATTCAAGTGCCATAAATTCAAAGCAAACCTGGCATGATGTGTACCTCCCTTACAAAGCTCTCACAATTATTTTTTTTCAGTTGAGTAGGTCTCAGTAGGACCAAAACAGCATCTCACAAGCTTTGCAGTGGTAAACTCGTACTAGTAGTGACTACTGTTCCGAGAGATGTGAATAGTGAAATTGGCGCAAGTAGCACCAGGATTCACTTCTCACTTTTATTTTAAATGTCCAGGTCTCAAAAAGCACCCACGTCTTGTCGGTTCTTGGTGCGAAGCCACTTGCAGCTAGCGAGTGAACCTTCAGGTGGGTCCCTCAGCGATGGACAGTCACCACCAATGCAGCCGAACTGATCTGACTCTCTTTGTGCTTAAGCTATAGATGTTTTCCCAAACAGATTAGCACTGATTAGCAACGAATTATCAAGCGTAAAATGAGTTTCTTGGCTTCTAGCCACTGGACACATACAACAAATGGATATCTGCAGGAGGAGGAAAATGAGTATCCACGGATGAGTAAAATGCTTGGACGTATTTGTTGTTGCAGGTTATTGCCAGCTCAGAATAAAAGTGGTCATTGCCAGTTAAATACAACGCCTCTGTCCTTCAGTAGGCACATTGTTTTGTAGAAACAGGAGCTCTTAAATTTCCTTTCTGCTTATCTGTGATTTTTTAATGTATCCAGTAACACGGTATTTGAGTATTTCTGTCATTCAGAAGCAATCTGCTCTTTAGACGGGGCTGCTTGCTTAAAACACTGTTGTTGATGATGCTGAAAACATGGGGTGAGGGAAAACTCAGGTCCCATCCTGAATAGGCTTGCTGGGTTGATTTAAGAGGAGGTAAAAGGTGTGTTAAACACTTAATAGCTATTTAGAGGACAAGTAAGCAGTTGGAATACTTTCCTTAAAGAGAAACATTATTGGAAAGGGAGCTGCTTCAGACAGGAGTGAAAAAGAGGGAAATTGGTCCACCTGATTATGAAGAAGGAGTGATCAGTAAAATGGTTGGTCTATTAGTCTGTGCCCTCTGCTCTATAAAATAGGACTCTTGCTTTATTTCACTGACGACAAGACACGGTTGTGAGGCTTCTCTTAGCCAGCAGGAACATGCAGTCTGCTCAACCCTTCTGCCAGTTTGTTTTAGTTATTATAAGCAGTCTGATGGTAGGCACAACATCCCCACAGTTAACAGGTGTATTGTCACTTTAATTATTTTTAACTACTAGGCATGCTGTGATAGTAGCCATTGAGAGATTTAAATATACAGTAGATCTGGTAAAAACTGCCTGTCTTGAGTGGACTGAAATGCTTGTTTTTTGCATGTAAGAGCTAATGTTTGTTACTAGCACTCATCATCTTGGCTATAGATGCAAATTAGTTTACTAGCAGTCTTATGATTGACATCTGAAAAAAAAATTACATAAAAATATAGATGATGTCCTACATTTGCTTACCAAAAGGAGAATTTGACGTTTTTAAAAGAAAAAACCAAACAAATATTTTTAACTTTTGTTATGAAACCAGATAAAAAAAAAGAATAAGGAACCAATTATGTTTTCTTATGTCATGAACAGAAAGGTGGATATTTATATCCTATTTCTGTATATGTGTGTCTACAAAGAGAGTGCTTGCATGCTGATGGGAAAAAGGAGGGGAAAAAGGTTATTGAATATTTGACTTTTTGTTAAAGAATTTTGCTTTTCCTGTTGTCTGTTGAAAGCAGACATTATTACAGAAATCTCACCGAATAATTCAGTTTTCTATAAAACAAGATTTCTATAAAACAAGATGCTTTATATGATATATTCCCTTATGGCCTCCAATTATTTAACAATTTCCTATTATCTTCCATTTTTTCCATTCTGTATTTTCTTGCTTTCCCTTACAGATCCTTATTGTCTCACACACATTTGCTCATCTCTGTTTCTTCTCTTTATGCATTCATTTTCCATGGCTGCCTCCTTTTCCACTTCCAAAATCTTTTCCTCTCTTCTTGTTTTTTTGGTTTGAAGCTGCTCAGAAATGTGTGTCAGTAGTATTAACTCACATTTTAAAAACCCAGCCTCCCCATGTCTAGTTCTTAAAAGCAATGGGCTAATGAGAAAAAGATGCATGACTTCAGCTTTTTATTTATTTCTAGGCTCACTGAGAATCCTAAGCTATGTGATGTACCTGGGTATGCTGGCTTTACTGGAAGATTCATGGACAGTTACTGTAGTGGTATGACGTTTCCAGACAAACACATATATTGCAGGTGTATAGCACTGTTTTCACAGTGGTTTCTTGAAGGGTTATAAAGAGCATCCATGTTGTGGCGATGCACCAGCATTCAGACAATGCTGAGGTATTCAGACATCAATGGTTAGCCCTTGCTTGCATTTAAGTGAATCCATTCCAAGAAATTTGTCATCTCTCTGTTGCCAGCAATATTAAATACACAGCCTTGCACCGATCTCTTGGTGTAGGAGAATGTCTGTACTTGGAGCAGTGTGTTCATTGAAGATATTTTTTTTCACCCTTCAGCCTTGTGTGGATCTTTAACGATCTGCCATACACTGCCTCTTTCTCTAATCTTCTGAGAGAGTCAGTAGGCACAAACTGTACTGAGAAAATTATACCATACCACACTCCGAAACTGTGAGTTTCATTCCAGCCCGTCTGGTGGGACTGCTGCTAAAAGTCAGCATCTAAAGAAGCAGCTCATTTGAATTCTGGATGTACATGTGAGTTAATACGAATGTGCTCAGAGACTGAAGGCTGATGTATCAAAGACACCGTTCAACACCACCTCAGGAGTGTTCCTAATAGTGCGACCATTTTTTCCTTTCATTTCTGTCAAATTTATCAATGTCTGATGTCATCCTTTCTCAAAGAGAGAGCCTATTAGTATGTATAAAGTAGAAAAAAAAGTTCATCCTTATGCATTAACATTTACTCATGGCAATTATGTCTGAGCTTATTAAATTCGTATACTCCCTCCCTTTTCTTGCTTTCTATTCCACCYCTTACAGAAAGTGGCACCAGATCTATCAATTTTTAGGGAGCTATGTGTATGTGTGAGTGTGCGTACCCCTGTACATATATTTATATGTGTGTATATGTACCTCTCTGTATATACTTCAGTATTAATGACTGAATAATTTTACCCACTTTTTGCATCTTACTGCTAGAGCATTTCCTAAGAAAACTAATGACTGCTTACCTGGAGCTAGACTGAGCTTTTAGGTAGGCACATAACTGCATTGCCCCAGGAAGTATAGAAGGAAGGAATTGGACCTGAGAGCGGCATAGTTTGTGAAACGAAGAGGCAGTTTACACTCCTTTTTCATGTGCCTTTTTCTGGTGCAGGTGAATTTTCCTATGCAGTCAGCCAGCATGTAAGAGAAGGACCCGAATGGCTCTCACCTCTCACCATCTCCCTTGTCCCTGCAGTCCCTCTCTCTCTGAGCCTGGACCGTCTTGTCCTGCTGGGCATCCCCTGGGGACGGCCATGTGCCAGGCTGTGCCGGAGAAGGGACAATCTGATAAATATTCCCTGTGCGTGGTGACAGCCATAAGGTTAAATGCTGCATGTCTCCTTTTGTGAAATGTTTGCCTGTCTGTGTTTGCTCAAATTCTCCCTAAGAGCTCCAGCTGTCAGTCCCTGACCTCCGCTGCTCTGTGCGGGRCAAGGGGGGGGCTGCGTGTATCATTTGGCCACCCCTCTGTGGGTTTGGGATGCAGCGGTTGGTGAAAGGCGTGCGTGCAGGACCTCGCGCCYGTGGGATGCGTGTCAGCGCTTTCCCCACCTGCAGCAGGAGGATGTTATGCCACAAGCTGGAGTTTGCACTGGCTTTGGTGGAAACCATCGCTTGTTTTAGTCAGCGAATAAGGCACGTAGGCGAGGAGGCCCTGTGTAGGGTGAGGTTTTGCTGGAAATGAAGAGAGCACCTCGAGGCACCTTCTCAGGAAGGGGCTGTGACTCCAGTTCACATCCTTGGTTTGACACAGCCTGCAACTGCTGTTCTTCAGCGGGGCCAGCCAGTTTCTGAGGGGCTGGAGCAGATGATGTGAGAAGATGCTGGTCAAAAGATAGAGGAGAGATTATATCTTGATGCTATATAAATCTCCTCCTCTTGCAGGGGTATTTATAATACAATTAAATCCCCCTCCATCCCCTTCCAGCTCCACACTGGGAYCTGGAACTTACAAGTAAATGAGTCTTTGCAAGAACTTTAAACTGCAAGCTTTACGTTCAGGGATGCGACTGCCTTCTGCTCTGTGACAGGATAGAATGGAGGAGGAAAGACCAGACAAGCTAAACTCCTATTTCAAGGAGTAAGTTCAGTGTTATTGGCTCAGCCAGATCAAAAAAGAGCTGCTATTGCAGTGATCACTGTAGTACCTAGAGTCTACAGTCACGATTGGAAGGATGCGGCTTTGATATTTTCTTAAAATAAATAAGCCCAAGCCGCAGAAGGCAAAGGCAGGGACTGGGAGAATGAAGAGCAGCCCACTGTAGGAGAAGATCAGGTTCAAGACCATCTAAGGAACCTGAAGGTGCACAAGTGCATGGGACCTGATGAGATCCATCCGTGGATCCTGAAGGAACTGGCGGATGAAGTTGCTAAGCCACTATCCATCGTATTTGAGAAGTCGTGGCAGTCCGGTGAAGTTCCCACTGACTGGAAAAGGGGAAACATAATCCCCATTTTTAAAAAGGGGAAAAAGGAAGACCTGGGGAACTACAGGCCAACCAGTCTCACCTCTGTGCCTGGGAAGATCATGGAACAGATCCTCCTGGAAGCGAGCATGGCTTCACCAAGGGCAAGTCCTGCCTGACCAACCTAGTGGCCTTCTRYGATGGAGTGACYACATCAGYGGACATGGGAAGGGCTACAGATGTCATCTATCTGGACCTCTGTAAGGCCTTTGACACGGTCCCCCACAACATCCTTCTCTCTAAACTGGAGAGGTACGGATTTGATGGGTGGACTGTCCRGTGGGTGAGGAATTGGTTAGATGGTCACCTCCAGAGGGTAGTGGTCAACGGCTCAATGTTCAGATGGAGGTCGGTGATGACTGGCGTCCCTCAGGGGTCCGTGTTGGGACCGGTACTGTTTAATATCTCTCTTCATCAGTGACACAGAGAGTGGGATCGAGTGCACGCTCAGCAAGTTTGCAGACGACACCAAGCTGAGTGGTRCGGTCGACACGCCTGAGGGACGGGATGCCATCCAGAGGGACCTGGATGAGCTGGAGAAGTGGGCCCRTGTGAACCTCATGAGGTTCAACAAGGCCAAGTGCAAGGTCCTGCACCTGGGTCGGGGCAACCCCCGGTATCAATACAGGCTGGGGGATGAAGGGATGGAGAGCAGCCCTGCCAAGAAGGACTTGGGGGTACTGGTGGATGAAAAGCTGGACATGAGCCAGCAATGCACGCTCRCAGCCCAGAAGGCCAACTGTATCCTGGGCTGCATCAAAAGAAGCGTGGCCAGCAGGTCRAGGGAGGTGATTCTGCCCCTCTGCTCTGCGCTGGTGAGACCCCACCTGGAGTACTGCGTCCAGCTGTGGAACCCTCAGCACAAGACAGACACGGACCTGTTGGAGTGGGTCCAGAGGAGGATCACGAAAATGATCAGGGGGATGGAACGCCTCTCCTATGAAGAAAGGCCTGGAGAAGAGAAGAGAAGGCTTCGGGGASACCTTATTGCAGCCTATCAGTACTTAAAGGAGGCTTATAAGAAAGATGGCGGCAAACTTTTTAGCAGGGCCTGTTGCGACAGGACACGGGGGAATGGTTTTAAACTMAAAGAGGGTAGATTTAGACTAGATATAAGGAAGAAATTTTTTACGCTGAGGGTGGTGAAACACTGGAAAAGGTTGCCCAGAGGGGTGGTAGATGCCCATCCCTGGAAACGTTCAAGGTCAGGTTGGACGGGGCTCTGAGCAACCTGATCTAGTTGAAGATGTCCCTGCCCATGGCTGGGGGGGTTGGACTAGATGACCTTTAAAGGTCACTTCCAACCCAAACTGTTCTATGATTCTATGATTCTAAATACAAACATTTTTACTGTTTTAAGCAGAGTCAACAAAAGAGCAGCTAACTGCTCTGTTAGCCAAAATGCCCTCAGCACTATTTTGGTCACTTTTTCTTCTGCAATGGCTTAAATCACAGTTTAAACATTATCTTTATTTGTTCTCTTAGTCATCCACTGGAAATTAGGGGGCAGAAGAGAGAAGGGAAGCGGGACCCATGGCTTTAAAAATAAGACTTTGGTATCTGTTGAATCATGTTCAACCCTCTCCTGGTTGCACCTTCAACACTTGCATTTGCAGTTGCTCACAGTGAAATGTGCGGCAGCCCTGTCTGGCAGGAGGCTGGTCAGAGTGGACTGCTGTGTCCCTAGTCATCACCCCATGGGCCTCAGGACAGCCACACTTGTCTGAGGTCTTCATGTTGGTGACCCCTCAGCTATCTTACCATGTCCTGTCAGCTTTCTGCGGTTCAAGTGAGATGCTTCAATCCAGCAGTCAACTGTCATCAATAATAAATTTATCTACCATGGTCAAAATACAATTGTTTTCTTCAAAGAAGCACTGTCTATGTGTTCCTGTTCACGTGACTGACAACAACACAATTAACTTTTAATGTGCTCCACATCCGTACAGTAGCACAGCTGCTGAAGCCCCTGCGAACTCGGTGATTTATAACCCCTGTGTGCCACTTGCCTGTCCCATTCAGCAGGAATCTATAACCTAACCCTTTCCCTAATGGTGTTAAAAGGTGCAATTAATCAATAAAAGGGATCAGTTAATATTTTCCACACGTAAGTGCCAAACATCAGAATAATGTGCTCTGTCGTGGCTGGCATCCCATCATTTTGTGGTTTAGCTAAAAAGCAAATTGGTAGGACAACCACAGTGTACACCATGGGACTGCTCCGCAGATCTGTGGCAGTTGTTATATCTGCTGCAGAGAAATATTTTCTCTGCTGAAGGAGTTTTTTTAAATAAATAGGAAAGTTAGTAGGGAGTAAAATTTTGCTTTCTGTGGTTTGGGAAACTTTCTTCCCTTATTTCAAAGTCTTAAGTGGCATGGAGGAATCCCCTAGCAGCCATAGGCCCTGGGAATTAAATTTTCTCCATCTGTTCCCTATTCCCTAAGCAACATAGCACGAATCCTACTACCATCTATTTCTCTAAGCTGCCTCCTGTGGAAAGACGGAGACTTGATTAGTGGATGTGCATATGGTTGCCTGTCCACRTTTGGAAAACCAGCCACTGAGAGAAACGTCGGCTTGATATTCATTACCATCCTTGAGCTCTCTGCACTGTATATGTGAAAAGGTAACATTTCTATTGCGGGAGGCAATACATGTGGGAAACAAAGACTGAGATGTTCTTACCAGAAACCCAATCAATTCATTTGCTATACAGTTCTCAAAACAGTCCTTCTCTTAATAAAGGGCTGACCTGGCTTCAGCAAGTTTGTGGCTCTTGTGTATCGCCAGTGCTCTGCAGATGATCTAGAATAGTTTACCGACAGGTGCAGTCTTCTTAGCAATACCTTATTTTCTCAAACCATTTCAATGCTGTTCATGAAGGAGTAGTATGTATCTCCATATTTCTTAATCTTAATTCTGAGTTGCTGTTRACTTTTCTAACTGAAATTGTCTTGAATTTTTTTCTTCAGCTATTTTTTGTATTGGGAATATTTTTATTTTGCAGAAAATGCCATTATAAAGTGAGCTTCTCTGATCTTTCAGCTTTCTGGTGGGTAACTAAAACAGACTCTTCAGTTTTCTGTATGTTTTCTGTATGAAGCTGCCACGAACTTAAAGCAGGTTTTCATCCCAGGCTGTTTTGTCTACGTCTAAGTGCTAATGTTTCATTTCATTTCACAAGCTACTGTTTTTTTCTGGAGCAGAGGCCTTTCTCTTACACTGAGTTTCAACAGAGCTTGCCTTGCTTAGGCCTGAATATGGGTAATTTTGTATCTGACCGAGACCAGTTGGTACAGTGGTGGGTTAATTTTAAGATTTGGTACTTGTTTAGAAAAAGCTTTGCAGGACACGGCTGCATCCTATATTCCTTATTCACTAGACTGCTCTTTCTCCTTCACCTTTGAAATGCCTATAATATGGTCCATGTGTGTAGACTATGTTTTATGGATCAAGTGAATTGGCAAATTAAGCTGCCTGGCTATGGAATTCAGTTCCTTGAAGTGCAGCGCTGAGTCTTTCGTTCCAGTGCAGAAAGGGGAAATTTATAACAGACGTCAGTAGATTTGAGATATTGCAGGACAGTTACTTTTTATCAGTGGTGCCTTAATAACGAAGAGTTTCAAAAAGAGCACTGTTGCAGAACTTCACAATCACCGTCTGGACACAGGCTGGCCTAGCATTTGGTTAATGGTTTTGTTGGTTTTTTTTTAGGGACATGGCTGAACAATGAAAAATGAACTTCATGAACTTCCTGAACACCATAAGAAGTTGAGAGTCTGAAGCTGTTGTGTACAAAAGCTTTTAAAGGGCCCAGTCTGTGAATATTTAAATTATTAAATATTGTTATTTATTCTAATTGTGATCAAGAATGGGATTTTCAAATGGTGCAAATTGGTTATAAAAAATTTACATCTGCAGCTGTCTGTACATGAATATAAAAAAAGATTTACTAATAATATTTTATTACAGAAATTTTGATTTTAAAAGTTCTATTCAAACACTGCAGTATTCTAAGCAATGAAAAATAGGTATGAGTGTTTTCAGCTAAATACTGTGCTAAAAAATAACTAAAATGCCAGTGACTCTAATTATACATCACCTTTGTCTATGAGCTGGTTAGCAGAAGTATGACTGGGGAGCCTGCAGACAACTTTGTGTAGGAGGGGTATTCAAATCAGAGAATGTGGAAATTTCTCTGTCTCTTTTTTCCATCTGTTACTTCTCTTAGTGACAATCTAGCAACCTTTTCCCGAGTGAAAAGCAACATATGCATGATCATCATCATTAGTAGCAGAATTGTAGTGTCTTTGATCTCTAAGAGTTGAAGAGGAGCCCATTGTGCTAAACACTAGATGCTAAACACTAAATGCAGCACCTCTGTAAGTGTAGCTCTAGAAGGAGCATCCTAACTCGCTCCAAGCAAGTTAAGATAGGGATACCRGCAGTGATAAAATGACTATGCTGTCACCAGCTAATCTCTCCTTTTCTGACATCCCTGTTGCCATCAGAAGATCCATCCTGACCTGCAGTTCTGCAGAGGTGTGATTCAGGTGTCCAGTCTTACAGTGCCTGAGGGGCTACACTGGACCTTGCCCAGGCTGTTGGTCTCAGTTGTACGGACCTTCAAGTCATTAGCAAAATATTTTCTTTCCTCCTACTAACCAGTTTCCTGATTGTCTGGCCTCTTTCCCTCAAAATTTGCAATGAGTTTGTAAAAAAAGAAGATGGCAATATAAAAATTACTTGGAGGGATTGTTCTAGTAATAGCTTGTAATATATTTTAATGATTCTTTTCATTTACTGAATAACATTTCAGGTAAAATCTTATTCCAGACACACACAGTTCTGCTATTAATGCCAYGGCTGTGTTACAGCAACTTCTCATTACAAGATATTATTTTATGAGGCTACCTTCATAAGAGAAGTTTCTTTTTCATTTTCAGTTTGTTAAATTATAGCAGTCTCTGGATCTCATGGCTAAGAGATCGGAGCCTTTTATTTGGCTACAGTTTTAGATAACTACATTATTTATGAAAGTAAGCGTTTCTCCTTATAATGTATCAGGAAATAATCTGCATAATCCACAGCTTCTTGCAGAAATCAAAACATGATTCATTTCCTTTTCACGGGTTTTGATGGCGTAAGAACATAAGMAAGCTGCTTCTTCAAAACACAGCCTCTGAGGCCAGAGGCAAACTCGACCTCTTCTCAAATGCTTCTCCTTTGCTCGGAAAGGCTGATCCACAGGGACCGATGCCAAAGGAAGGTGCTCAAGGCCTAGGGTCTGGGATGCTGAATATGGCACTTTTTCAAGGTAGAATAGGAACACAGAAGGAGGATATTTTTATAAGTAAAAATACTTGCCTGATTCTCCTGTCACTGCTCAACGACATGCATTTATGTATACTATTTAAAGCTGCGTTAAATGCATAAATGTGTGTAGTCTGTGACACTCAGCTCAACAGATATTAAAAGATCCCAGCCTGTGGCAATCATTTAACTTGCTCTTTAAGACATTTGCAACTGCTTCACATTTTCTATGCCTTTTTAGTGTGTGAGATGAAAGCTGGATTGTGGTGATGGCTCAGAGAGCTACCCTTTCCCTTCCCTTCCTGCTATTTTTGAAGAAAGAAGAACTGGTTATTTTTATTATTAGTTTATACCAACACCAAGTTGAAAACATTTGTAGTTATTTAAGTGCTTAAGGAGGATCTGCTTCTTACCCCGGGGTAAGACAGTAAACTCTTCCATGTGTTGACTGCATCAGTTATCCCTACAAGCTTTTCACATGCCTGAGGGGTATTTAGTCAGACAGACCCTCCCCATTCTAGAGAAAGCTCCAGTGAAGGTCAGCCAAACCAGCAGCACTTGCTCAAGAACAACGTGATGGGTGTGTAGGTGTGAACGGGAGGTCAGCGACATGGTGCTGAGGAAAGAAAATGAGGGTATCCCTTCCCTTTTCATCTCCTGCATGAGAATAATAACCCTGGCTTCAGAACAGAAGAGCTGGGATTTGCTTGCTCTGCCATTTGCACTCCAAGCAGCAGTGAGAATGAGGTCCTTCCCAAAACCTGATTTGAGGTTTTCATTCTCCAGACCTTTTAAAGTATCATCTTTGCTAATTTGTAAGGAAACACTGGGCCAGATCATGCAGTGGGCGATGATGTATCTGGTGGTTTCACTCAAAAGCTATGGTGCAGAACGAGAGTTTGCCATCCAGCAGGGCTCTACAGACTGAGGAGCCCTCAGGGCTGCATCTGCGTTTTGCTCCTCTCCTGAGATTCATCTTCCTCTCCCTGAACCAGGCACGAAATTCAGCTGGCAGGTGGGCATGAGCAGTCCCCTACCCAACTGCATCTGATATGTACTGTCACCAGGTGGGGGGCAGGCTGAAAAGGTGGACAGATGAACCTATTTTCACGGGGAGCAGGGAATCTGACATGGGGAAAAATTGTGCAAGTCACACCGAGCAAATGAGACCTGCTCTCTCCCTGTGGCCTCTGTGTCCTAGGAAAGCTGTCCCTAACCACAAAGCTCAATATTCAAATGCCAGTCCTTCCCTTACAACTAATTCACCTTAACAGGGTTATATATGTGAATAGCCTCACTGGGATCAAAGAGATATTTACCTGCATGCAGTGTCGTGCATACACATTTGCAGGATCAGACCCTCTAGGCACACAGCATGTTTCATCACTCTGCATGTTGCTAAGTCACAATCTAATGTGAATTAAGGAAAGGGAAGAGAAGCACATGGTTACATGGCAAGAGGGTTGCAGAATGGTTTAAAGTGTTAAAGGTTTAAATCACACCAAGGCTATAAAAATCAACTTTGTTTATGGAGYGGTACAGAGACCTATTGTACTTAGTATCGATCAATCCATTGAACACCTGATTCAAAATGTTCAATTGAAAGCTGTGGAAAAGTGCTAAATTGAACAATCTAAGTAACCCGTGAACCTGAGAGTCATAAATCAATGGCAATGGTACACATAGTTAACCCTAACCAGTTAGCACGTTGTCCCAATTATTAGTTGGGTTACCTGGTTAGGAGTTAGTTTACCCTTTCAGAAATTGTATTAATACAGAAAACCTCTCTGCTCTGAAAGTTCCTCTAACAGAGGAACGAGTGAGTGAACAGAGTACGAGGCTCACTAAACCCTTTCTCCCCTGCTTCTGTGCCAGGTAAACCTTGCTTGAATATCAGTGTGGAAAAAGGGTATTGGAAATTAAGAACCAGGGTTAGAAAAAGACACTCTGTCAGCTTTAGGGGACTTAAAAAGTGTTGCTACAAAAGATGTAGGATCCACTTTGCAAAGGTGCTTTATTCTGCATGGAGGGTTATTCACATCTGTATGGGCTCTTCCAAACACTGAATCTTTCTGATGCCAGTGCTGTGGTTACTTTTGTCCACAGGCTCTTTGCAGACTTGGAAGGACCGTAGTTTGTTGGCCCATCTTGTCTTATACATGCCTGGCCACATTTGCCTTTCTTTACTGCCTAAGGACAGTAAAAACGAGTTTTTCAGGAAGGCTCACAACAACTTCTTGTTTCCGTTAAACCATTTTGCTTAGTGTTAATTGCATTACACACCTCTAGTTCTTTGCTAAATCAGTCCTCCATTAGCTTTTACATAGCTCAGGCTCAAAGGGCTGTAATTGCCTGGGTTACACTTATAACTTAAAAAAAAAAATTGGTGTGATGTTGGCTTTTTTGTTTTGCTGTCCTTTGGAACTTCTCCAGTGTTCTCAGGCTTACCAAAAAGGAATATTCATGGTTTTGAAATTTCTTCAGCCAGCTTTTTTAAAGCTCTTGGTTGCAAATTATGCAGGCTTACTGATTTAATTTGTTATTTAACATTCTCCTGATTTACCGCTGGAATGAAAAACATTGCATTGTCGTCTTATGACAGAACTGATTTTGTCTGATTTTTCTTCAAACAGAGATCAGATTTATTTATAGAACATACACATTTTTGCATATATTATTGACATGGCTACAMTTCTGTGTAGTCAAGACCAAAAATCTTTCTTGTTATCCTTAACCCTGATGAAAAAGCTTACTTCTTGCTTCCATCCTTATCAATTTTCTGTAGTTCTTCTCTTCTGTCTAATGCTCATTACTTGTAATAAATGCCTTTTTTTTTCACAATTATTTTGATTTACATAGCTGTTTTCACTTCTTTGCAAGTCAACATTTAGGCTAGCCCAGCTTTCATTCTTTTTTTTAAACCTCTGGTAAAATGTTTTTAAACACTTTCCAGTTATTATCCACATTTCCTGTCTAATTTCGTTCTCCCAACTGATTTAGCTCATAATTGTTTTCAGCTTTGCAAAATTGGCTCTTCCAATCCATCAAGTATACATATTACTGGTCTGGACTTAATTCTGATTATATATAACAAACAGAAGCAAATCATGATCACTTTTATCTAAGCCGCTGCTGATTTCTTTAGTCTAGTTCTATGATATTCTATTTTCATCTATAAGGATAAAATAATGCAATACAGCATTCCAAAAGTGTTGGATGCAGCACTTTTTAAGGGGTTCATCATTTATGGCATATTCCAAGGATATATTAATTTGGAGGCATGAAAACTCCAAACCATGCTATTCAGATTGAAGTGCTGACATTGCATGGTTTATTTTTCTTCTTGTTTTATGGATGCTTACTTAAGGAGATAGTTTTCCTCTTCTTTTGCAAAGGCAATAATAACAGGAAAAAAGCATACCTTTTTGTACCTCTTTTGTAACACACCAATCTACAGATTAAGAATTACTTATGTCTTTGMGTCTATTTCCTAGTTTCGTTGTATTTCTTTTACCTTCTTTTGATGATGCAACAGAATTTAGAAAGGACAGAACTGGCTTCCCACAGAATCCTTCCCAAGGAAGAGGGATGGATCAGAAGTGGAATATGTTTAACAGCTCCACCCAACTGACATATTAAGAAGGGCATAGTGCCTGTCTCAGCTTTTTATACTTTCTTGATGTTTTCCTCAATAGATTGCCAGATGGTAAAGTGGATCAGAGAGTCAGGCTTCAGTACAAAACATACCCTAGAAACCAGGAAACTGGCTTTTGAGTGGGAGACACTGCTAATTTCAGGGGATCTAGGATCTGGCTCTGTACTGTAATTGTTAATGGACAAAGTTAGAAATGACAGCCAACTTTGTGCCCTGAGCTAGGGAAGATAATCTCATTTCATGTTTGTTTCCTGCTAGGGATTTTTTAGAGCACTTTGCAGCTACCTTGTTTATGATTCTGTTAATCTTTAGTGTACTGATGTTAAACACTGACAATACACTTGTGTATTTTTTAATTTGAAACCCTATTTTTTTTTTTGTGCAGTTATGATTCCATCTTTCAAATTAGATCAATGTTCAACAGAATTAGTCAATTTACATTGTCAAAAATGTATTGCATTTCTCATCGAAACCCTCTGCTTTTCATAAAATGACCTTTTTGCTTTAGGACTATCACTATAATTAATAACAATGAAATGRTATTTTTCTGTGGCCTCTAACTGCTCAAGCAAATACATCTCTCGGAAAATAGAGATTTGTGACATTACTTTTTTGATGAAAAATACAGACTTGCTAGTGCCAAATGTTTCATGAATACATGTCAGTCTTTGCCAGATTTTATTTTGTTGCTTTCAAAAAGCTGAATATAAACTGTTCTGATCCTTCCAAAATAACAGGTTTCTATTTATCTGGTTGAAGCAAACTCTTCTCCCTGAAAATTTTTTGTATTATGTCTTCTATCAGAAGACTAGTGTGCTTAACAATGCAAACTTGATTAACTAATGAGGTGGTAATGTGACACCCACCTCCTTTCACAAGCATCTAGGAAAATGAGAACTGGGCAGACTGGTCATGCTTCTCATGGTGGCAATGCTATTGTGTCAGTAGGCATAGAATCACAGAATCATAGAATCATAGAATCATTAAGGTTCTAAAGGACCTCTAAGATCATCGAGTCCAACCGTCAACCCAACACCTCCATGCCCATTAAACCATGTCCCTAAGCGCCTCATCTATACATCTTTCAAATACCTCCAGGGATGGTGACTCAACCACTTCCCTGGGCATCCCGTTCCAATGCTTGACAACCCTTTCAGTGAAGAAAGTTTTTCTAATATCCAATCTAAACCTCCCTTGGAGCAACTTGAGGCCATTTCCTCTTGTCCTATTGCTAGTTGCTTGGGAGAAGAGACCGACACTGACCTCACTCCAACCTCCTTTCAGGTAGCTGTAGGGAGCGAAAAGGTCTCCCCTGAGCCTCCTCTYCTCCAGACTAAACAGTCCCAGTTCCCTCAGCCGCTCCTCATAGGACTTGTTCTCTAGACCCTTCACCAGCTTCGTTGCCCTTCGTTGAATGGAGTGATGGACTGGGGATGATAGATGGAGAGATTAGACAGAGCGAGTCAGAACGGTGAGATAGCCACATGTAACTTCTAGACAATAGGGCCTGAAAAGCTTTGATGACCCTGGGCTGTAACTGCTTAGGCAAGGAACTGTATTTGTTCATTGCAATATGGTGGTGTTTAAACTGTGGTTTTAAAGGTAGGACTTCCTCTGATGATGCAAAAAACCACATTATGTAGAGATGACAGAGACTGCCAGTGGATCGGGAAAGTTCATGGTATCAGTCTTTCTGTAGGATAGCCTGCTGAACACAGCCCTCTCCAGCTTTCACATTCTTGCAGAAAAAAAMCCCTATAGTTCAAATTTTAGCAGAGCAGCCAAAATGAGTTTCTGCAGATTATTTCCAGTTCAAAATTTGCATGATCCTTTTCCTGTGAATGTTTACCTATCCCCCTGTACCAGCACAACCTGTGGAAAGCAGGTGGATTACAGAAATGAAGCTCTGGATTAAAGGGAAAGTGGAATGGGAATGACAACAGAGTGTACAGGGAGGAGGCCACGAGCTCACTCTTCTTGCACTCATCCATCCCCCTGTAAGAGATGGGTGGTTATGCTGGTCACATACCAAGCCAAAACATATTAATCCTCAGAAAATATGCTAATGCAGTGTAGGGAGAGATTAACCAGGTCTGCCTGCAATATGCTAAAACACAGTCACTGTGCTACCTGTTCGGGTCAGTGCAACTAAAGGCTTAACCAAATCACCTTCCAAAGGCTAACCCTGCTGACTGCTGTCTATCTAATTTATTTTCCCTTGGTAACCCATCCCACTTCACTCACCATTGGATTTAGAACAAGAAGCTGTAGAGAGAACACTGTAAAATCAGAGAATAATGTGAGTTGAAAATGTGAAGAATATTCCATAAATAAGCATCTGACTTGTATAAGAGTCAGTTTTGCTATGGGAGTTAATTAACAAACAAGTCATGACTGTGCTCCTTACTGGTGGCTGCAGTAATCTTTTTGCTTGGTCCAAAGAGCTGAACATAAATAAGAATGTCACAAAGTGTATGGTGTGAAGGAGAATTTGGCATTAGGGAAAACCAATTTAAAGCAAGCCCAGAAGTATCACTGTGAAGTTTTCCCTTTGCAAATGCTGTCACAGTTGGCAGAAAGGAATCAAGAGACTTATTTACAATTTAAATRTGAGCTTGGTCATAGAGGACATTTTTTGCAGGGAGACGTGGATCAAATATGTCTACTGGGTTACAATGTTGAGACCACCCAGGATTTTGCTAATGCTAGTGTTTACATAAAAAGTTAGAAACAAGCTTCTCTCCAATTAGAAAGCCAATATCTAACTAGATGCTAACTTGTTATATACCCTGTAGTCTGAATGTTAATAGCTTTGACCTCCTTCAGTTTAATCTTAATCTCCTTGACAGAGCAAGTGAACTTTGGGTTATGCTTTACTGAATTGTTCCCTTTGTTTTCTTCTCCCCCTTATGTTTCCAACAGTGAGTATGTCACATATTGCAGACCCAAATGAAAGCCTGTCTTCTATTTCAATCAGTCATATCACTAAGTATATGAGCAGAAAAACCCTTGTGATTGACACTGCTTCAACAAAAGCAGATTCAGTCTGCAGACGATAAGAGGCAAAGTCATGCAAGCAGTGTTTACAAAGCAGTGAAGGAGAGAAAAAAAATTAATGATAAAAGGACTAATCTTATTGTTTTACTAGATGAGAGAATGGTTCTTTGTGTTTGCTCTAGCAGAAGCCCACAGATTGTCTCCCACCTCCCTTGTACACTTTTGGCAGCAAAATAATTTCCAGATTCTGTATCAAACGCTGGCTGGTAGATAAAAAAAAGGCTCTGGAATGCTTGGGAAGCCTCAGAAAACAGAGGAGTGCCCACACATGATAACGCAGGCATGTGCTACCTACAGCATGCTATATAGTTGAATATCATCTCCCTTATGAAGGGGGAGGTATAAAAGCAAGGAAAACAAATGCCTTTAAAAGAAAAAGAAACAAAGCTGTGTGAAAACATATTGAACTGGCTGATCTCATGTGTTTTCTGTAGTATGGCGATTTCACTGCTATCAGGGGAGTTATTCCTGATTTCTTCCCTTTTAAGGAGGCCAGACCCAGGTCAGCACTAATCAAAAGGAGCCCCAGTTTTCAACCCACGCTCCTGGTGCTTGTATGGTAACACAGCCAGCACAGAGCACAGCAGTACCAGTTCCATTTCTTGATGCCAAATGCTGGAGGGGGATGACTGGGACAGATTCACAGTGGTGGAGTAATTTATGTTGGAAGGGACCTCTGGAAGTCACCTGGTCTGATCTCTGCTCAAGGAAAAGCCGACTTCAAAGTCAAATCTATGCTGCCCAGAGCACTCCCAATATTCACTACTGGAAGGCATCAGGTTGGCCCACCGGGGCTTTTTCAGGACAGCACATCTGTACAGAAATCTGTTTTAACCTTGCGTGATGGCCATTGTTGACTGCACAGGAGGCAGGACAGAGAATTAAAATCCAGGACTATCTCAACAGGCGAAGGACAGCATAACCTTGCTTTCCGGCTCCTCTACTGTTCATTAGTTTCATGGCTTAATTCCTATCTCTTGCTAGCAGGGCCAGGCAGCTTTGTCCTTTCAGCAGCTGAAGTCACACTGCCTTACCACCGTTTACCAAAGGTTGCTGAACAAGTGTTGCCAATTTCTTTCTCCTCAAGATGCAGCCTGCCAGCTCAGTTATGTCCTTCAGCGAGCATGAATATCTAGCTGTAAAATAATCAGTTGTCGTAGTCTTTATTGAGGTGCAATAGGTTGCACATAGAGCGGGTGAAGCAATGGAAGGCAAGGCTAGGCTGTTTTAATGATTCTCCCCTAAAAGTCTCTACGGAGTATGCTCAGTATGTTTATCTAATCTAATCGTCCCCATAGGCAATATAAGAAGCAGGCTAGCACTGAGGGAATAACATATACCTCAGGTTTCATTGAAACATTTCATTTCATCCCATTCTGCCCCACTGAAAAGCCATTGCCACTTTTAAAGAACATTGCCTGAGTTAAAGACAGGAACTTTGTTGGGAGATAAAAATTGACTCACCAAGTGGTGAATCTCAGGCAATTTTAATCTTATCCAGAACAACTGCAAATAATGGCAAGTAATATAGTGATTTTCATAGTGAGAAAGAGCAAAAAAGGTATTCTGGCATTTATTTCTGAATCATGTTCAAATTACTGGTGTTTAGCAAACATCAGAAAAGCCACAAGAACTGTATCTACGTATGCTTTTAGCTTATGGAAAATGTGAGTATATTTGGTTTAGTGTAAGCTTCTTTCACTATGTGCTAAGATAAGCCAACATTTTAAATATATATATATTTGTTGCTGGTAAATGCTTGCATATGGGTACATTTAACATCCCCACCACTGTTCAGAAGATGTACGGTGATTTGTTAATTTGTGGTAATGTGATCAGGTGGCTGAGCTCTATCTCACATTTGTGCTGCTTCACACTCATGACTTATTCTTGCAAACTTCCATGAATTAATAAATAAGGATCCTGGCAAACTAGCCCTCAATGATTTTTCCATGGAAACATCTGCATTGAAAAATAAAGCTGAGAAATATTTTGCATTGTCAATTGCTAACAGTTACAGTGCTCCTCTGGTACATTAGTTAGAATAATTTGGGTTTTAGAACAAAAATGAGTAACTGTAACACAGGCACACACAATGAATATCGGGGAAATCAATCAAAGTGTAATAAACTTTTATTAAAAAAAGACATCGCCCTCTGGCAATTCATAAAACAAGTCCCAAAATCTGTATAGACAGTACAAATAAACATAAAATGATTCTTTAAGGCCATAATGAAGGGTTCTGTCAACAACAATAAGAAAACAAAGTGTAGATATATATTTGTGAAAGAAATTGCACATTTTCTGTTGTTCAGAAAACCTTCGGCATTTCTTTTTGATAAAAAAAAAGGAGTACAAGATGCAAGAAATGAGTTTCCCATCTGAGTAATGTCTTTTTAGTCTCTGCTTCCCATTCTATCAAATTTAAGTTTACCATTGCTCCGAGTGGGTCTTGGTACTCTGTGAAGGGTTTGAACTTGCTATGACACAGTTGAAGTACTTTGAGTTAATCCTAAGTGTCTGGGACTTGGCTGTATACCTAAGTTCAGCAGAGTCCACTCTTGCACTGTTCCTAGTGGACTATTTCGGAAAGACAGAGGCCTCCCTGTTGCTTAAGCAACATATTTCAAGCTAACCCTTTTCCAAAAATTACAATTTTTAATTCTATGAAACATTGCCGGTATAATGTATGTTATTAAAATAACTGTTCTTTATTTTGTTTTCTTTTTGTGTTCCTTTTAAGTATAAAGTTACCAAAGCCCTACATCATATTTGGGTCAAAAGATGATCAGTTGAAATGGGATGTTTATTTAATAATTATCCATGAAAAATGAATATGAGGGCAGAGGGGTGAATTGCAGGTCACTTTATCAGAATTTGAGCCTGATATTAATTGGAGAGTTGGATTTTGCTCCTCACTCACAAAAGACTGTGGCTTTTGAACTAATAGGACCTAAAATGAAATGGAGTCTATTATTTTATCCTAGGAGGTATTTATTTTAGAGCAGGTCCAAACTGTAGGGAAAAAAAACTCCATCATGAAAGAAAAATGAGCGATACCTGAATGTTTCCTGAAAAATTGAAGGGAAAAGCAAGGCTTAGAGCCCAGCACGACAAAGTCCTTGGTGCATTTTCCATCTGGACCACACTGAACTCTGTACTGCTGAAACACAAGTTGGAAAAGACCTACCTGGTCATCACACCAATCCCTCTCAGATACACGGTATTTTCTTACCTTCCCTCCCTCTCATCCTCCTTCCTTCCTTCCTTCTTTTCTTCCTGCTTTCCTCCTTCTTTCCTTCTTCTCTTCCTCCCTTCCTTTCTCCTGAATACCTTAATTCCTTTCTTTGCCAGGGTTCAAGCAAGAGGGCAATCAAAAGATGTTTCTAATGAAAAAAGACTTCTTAGAACTTGTCTCAGTTGCCTACTCAATGTTTTCTTCTCATCTGCTGTTCCTAGTAACAGCTCTCTGGGTGACTGCAGGCAATTTGTTTTCCTTCCCAGTGTTGAAGCCCTTGAGAATTTCCCCTTAGTAGCTACATAAGAGTTTCATTAGCCCCAAAATGTTTTCAAATTTTTGTTCATATCCTCATATCCAGGTACCCATCATCCATGTGCGACGGTTCCCTCTCTGCCTCAGATAACTGAAAGTGCAACCTTCCCACTTCAACGGTTATTGTAAAGCCACACCAGTACTCTGTAGTTTATTGAGAAGACTCAGTTTTCTTGTGTGTAACAAAGGAATAAGAGCATTACACAACAGAAAAATCGTGGTCTGCAATTTCAAATCAGAGTCTGAAAACATTAAGTGCCAAGTAACTGTTAAATACGTAAATATTAGTGTGATTGATCTCTGACAAATCTTGAAATGTAAAAGCTAAAGTACATAAACACACACCTGTCTGTCTACATGTTCGTATTACAACTCAGTTGTTAATGACCCTGGCTTTCTTTCAATAGGAAATTTGTATTTCTTGCGAAACCTTAACTCTGGTAACTTTTGAATAGCTAATTGGGCCATTCTCCTCCTGTTTTTTTTAATATCACACCCCCTGCTCCTTTTAGTGTTATTATTATTGATATTATTATAAGGGAAAGATTAGTGTTATTATTATTGAATGCAATGCAAACATATAAAGAGGTTGCCTTACCTTCAAGGACAGATCCAGAGACTGGAAAAAAAATTAGAAATTCATGCAATCTTCTAAATCTGAATGCTGTTTGACATTCATCAGAGCCAAGAGGCACTCAGTACATTTAAAGTCAAGGTGCCTAAATATGGAATTAATAGCTCAGTATGAGGCACCTCTTCTGAACACCTGAAGGTTATAAGAAATGAGGACAGGGATCTAGAATGCAAATTGTTATGCGGCTGTTACTAGCTACTGCTGTAATAAGCAAACTTTATTATTATGTTTGCCAGGTAACTGCAATCTTTATAGAGACCAATAATGTATCTAGGGTTTATTATTTTTGTATTTATAGTATTAAGAATTGATGGAACATGAATTAAGATAAGGCACTTGGAGCAGTAAATAGGACTGTATGTGGGAGACTTTGGAAGGTGATGAATCAGAACTCCTACACTAGAGCTTGCAGAGATCATCTGTGGATTTGGGATCCAAATTTGCCTTTGTTCCTTAGAAGGAGAGTGGGAGGTCAGATCTTCAGCTGGAATCCGCATGGGTACTCCTCTTCTCAAAGCTATGGCCAGTGAGAGAAGGAGTCCAAGAAGACTCATAGCCAAATACTGCAGGATCCTATGCATTGCTACCCACATGAATTCTCCTTCTCTCGGCTTGTTTTGGTGGCATATGATTGTCTTGCGCCTAGTCCCGGGACAAGCCCTCAGCCCTGCCCTGCCCTGCTCTGCTCCAGCCCATCCCCTTACTGCTCGGATGTGGGGAAGGTGAATTGACCTCTACTCACGAGACAGCAATGGACAGAACTTTGCAAATTGTGAGTTCCTGCTGGGGTCTAAGGGGCAGCTGGTTTCCTTTTCTCTGTTTACATATTCCTTTGTGCCAAAAATGGCTTTGGTGTCAGCAGTGCAAGTTCGTTCAGAAGAAGTGTTTACCTTATCAGTACTGAGTTTTGACACTCTCATTATACTGTTTGGATACTGCAGATTCAGCAATGTGCTTCACAAAGCAGCATAAGCACCTTCAAAAGGATTGTATTGAGAGAGCTGAGGGGAGAGATACCAAACACAGACAGCAGAGCTGGTGACATACTATTCTTTCTTTGTGGCTGAGGACAGTTGGGTAGGTTACTTAAGCTTCAGAGATGTCTGGGAAAACCAGCTACTAATTTTGCACTGTGACACCTTGACAGCAACAAATTCTTGCTGCTTATTACCAATTGATTTTCAGTCCACCTTCTCAGGGGTGACTTTAGACAGCAACGGAGCCAGGTGCTGATAACTGAACATGGGAGCCAGGGAAAAGAGGTTTAAATGTCTCTTGTGTTGTGCTGCATCATGTGAAAAGATGAGTAAAACATACTCCATCTGTGAGGTGAGGAAATAAACATGGCAGTGAGCTGCTACTGTGAGTCTGTGTGTGTGAGAAGTATATTAAAACCCTGTCAAGCAAGGGATCTGGTCTGTGTAAAGATGCTCTGTTTTGTTTCCTGGCCTAAAACGCCTGTAACCTTAGCCTCTAGTTGAGAAACTCCGATCCACGTGACAATGTTTGAAATCTACAACGAGGATGTGAGAAAATCACAGACAAGACTCAAGATTTTATTTTTAGTTTTTATTAATTATTTTTATAGTTGTAATTTTATTAATTAGCAAACCTATAAATGTACAGGAACTTGTACATAATGCATTTCATTGTTCTCAATCATTTGTATTCTGCCTCAAGCCTACTCATTCTTTGAAAAGTGTGTAAAACCTTGGGGGGATAAATGGTCAACTATTTCCTAAATTATAGCATTTTTTCCTTGTAAATTAGGTTACAGTTCACTAGAAGGTCCTCTAAAGTGGGTTTAATAAGCTCCCCATCTAGTTTAAAAATGGTGTCAGAGGATAGCACAAAATAACTAGGGAATTTAATTATAACTTTAAAAGGTTAAACCCTCATAGTATAAGGAATTGATTAGAACGCACTGAAGAAGTCAATGGAAAGACATACTTGCACATTTGTGGACTTTGGGGCACCACCCCCAAAAGGGAATGATTTGAAATGTCACTAAAAATGCATTAGACCCTCATTTATTATTATTAGAAAATTGTTGATCTAGATAACACTTGTTCGTATTAGAAATGTTAAACTATGAGCAAGGAAGCGTGTATACACATTCATGTATTTGTGTTCTTGTCCCTTGTGGTAGTTTTTTTAGATTAGAGTTTGTAACCTATAGAAAAGAGTAACTTCTTGGGGGCTGCTGCATTCCCTTCTTCATACATATGATGGATTGTATGGTGTAAGCAGAGCTTTGATGTCATTCCTTACATGCATGCATCACAGCTTCATTTGCTAGAGCAGAGGGAGAAAAAAAAATGATACCAGAATATGTTCTGCATAGCAGAGAGAACCTGGAGGCACATCTGCCTTCCATAACAATGAGCTGCTCTCCTGCTCACTTGTGGCAAAGCCATTACTGAGCCCTAAAGCAGCCGTAGCCATCAGGTTCTTAAAGCCAAGGTCTGAATCAAAAGAAATATCAAAATCCCCTCAGACAGTGCTTCAGCGTGGATATCAGATGGTCAGTCTAAAATCCTTTGAAGACCCCTCCCACATTCCAGGGTAGTGGTGCAGCCTAATAGCAGTGCCAGAGATGAAAGGTTTGAGAGGTTTGATCCAGCAGCTGGGAAACAAGTTGTACTATGTGAGGCTTACAGAGTTCAATCTTCAGCTTATCTGAGAGAAGACTGAGAGGTGGCTTGATCATTATGTCTAGCTACTTACACATGGAAAAGAGATCCAGTAGCAGGGGCTTTCTGAGCTTGTTGACAAAGACCTGACAAGATCTGTGGCTGAGAGTTAGACAAATTCAGCCTTGAAATAAGTCATAGTTTTCTAGCAGAGAGGATAACTGAACTAAATAACAGTCTCCTAAAAGGGTTGGAGGGGGGACAGGACAGGGATGACTCAACATGGATTTAGATCTTTAAAATAAAACTCAAAATCCTTCTAGGAGATATGATTTAATCCAATCTCTGGGAGAAATTCTGCGTCCAGCAGGTCCAGGGGCTTAGGTGGAATAGATGTGGTGGTCCTTTCTGACCTTAATGCTTGTAAATGTACGAATCCCTTATTCATGTCATCCTTTCGTGGACCAGAGAAAGGATAATAAGTTATGCACAGCCCTTAACACCTGGAACTTTGTTAAGACAACAGCTGCAACCAAAGCTTATCAAGACTTCAGGGGATCAGTGAAGAGAAAGGATTTCCATTGTGCACTGGGCAGATGTATTCTCAGGGCTCATGTCTTAATTTACCTTTATTTCTTTTTCACCTTGTTCAGAAACATCAGAGGTGGCTGCAGCTGCAGACAGGGCAACAGATGGGTAGACTGCAGATGCTGGATTCTATTTTCCACTTATTTACTCAACAGATCTCCAGATTTGTATTTTCTAAGTTAAATTAGCAAACACCTTCATTTATATTGCTTTTATTTCTGGAGTTAGGCTGAAATAATCTGAATGTTCCTTTTAACCTGTTTCCTATCCAAAAGTGCTTGGTTATTGGAAGCTTTTTTTTCTTCTTCTTCTCAAACTAAGAGGCTGGACTCAATTAACTAATGAGTCCTTCCACTCTACGTAGAGAAAAACCTATGAAAGATCATGTAACTATAAGAATAGATTACTGAAATGGAGAAGATGAGGAGGTGATGCCAGCACAGCAGAGTCCGTAAAAAAAAAAAAAAAGAGCCGAACCACCCCCTAGCTTCCCATTTCCAGATAGCTGAGCCAGTGCAGAGCAGAAAGGACAAAACAAAAAAAAACCCCTCTGAAACCAACATTACACTGCTCTTTGAGAATTAATTTTCAGAAATGCAAATCAAATCTTAATTTTACTGTGTTGCAGCTTCATTCTGGAAGAGGCAAACGTGGTATCTGTAGGTATGCTTGCTTTGGGAAGGGCCACCGTATCTGTACCTAGTTTACAGTGAGAGAATAGGGCTAAATTTTATTCAGTTGAAAGGAGTCAAGGGACCCCAAAGGGAATCACGCTTTGAAGCAAATCAAAGCAAATAAGCAAAGTGACACACAACTGAAATCACTGAAGCAAAATCCACAAATTAAGCAAATGGAAGACTCCAGTGCTGTCCCGCACAGTGAGCAAATCCAAAATGTATACAAGTGGAAATTCAGGGTCAGTGGCTGCCCAAAAGGAAATAAATTATGTTAAAAAAATAAGTAATTTCTGTTCCTAGAATTCAACACTTCACTAATGCTTTAATAAGCAGCGAGTTGCTGCTCAGCTCTGGCTTGCTATGAGCTGCTCCTCAGAAGACCTATTCCTGCATTAAGATTTCAGGATGTCCCAGATTCCCATCACAATTTCCTTTCCCATCAAGGGGAATGCACTCCAGTCTGTGAGGAAAAAGGCCATCCATTTTTCATTCAACAAACTTTTATCTACCTTGCCTCTTAAGTATCTGAAGTCACACACTCAGGTAAGGTCACTAACCTCTTCTCCTCTTTCTGAAAGCCACCCTAAGATGAGACTCAGTTCTGTCATCATGCTCCTCTGGGAAATCAAATATTAATGATGTTAGGCAGCAATAGTTAATAGTGTCTTATTTATTATGTATGAAGACTGAGATTTTTAAGAGAAATCACAAGCATTACATGCACACATTTTACTTAATTTTATTGAGATTTGGGCACCAAAGTCTTTTAGGCTCCTTTAGGAAATTCAGCCTATAATAATAAATAATAAGCAAAAATACTGCTGGAAGAGGAAACTTAATAGCCTATATCTTAAAGACCCAGATTTTATTACAGGAATGTAGGTGTAGATTGCCATATATACCAGACTAATGTTTCTCTTCAATTCTTTTCCTAATCACTGCAGACTAAGAATTAAGTGGTAAAATTGGAAAAAAAAACGCCGCACATTTGGAGTGCTGCAGCTGATGTGTGTATGTTGCAGGAAGCCATGTGCACTTTGCCAGCCAATATCTAAAAGAATGATCTGGTCTGTTTGCTGATTGTGTTTTGAAAATTAAAGTTCCTTAAAAAATTTAAGGTCAAAATAAAGGGAAAGGAGGCCCTGGGATTCCTGTGATCCTGGAATCCTTGGAGGATTAGGGAGTTTTATTTCTGCCAATTCACAAAGACTGAAGCCTCCTATCATGGACACAAGATTGGCTTATGGACTTCTAAGAAGGCCAACTAAGGAAGGCTAGCATTCTTAAATCCTTCTTAGTCAACTTTGTGGGCATTTGGTGTCCATGAAACATTTGATATAGCTCCATCTGCAGAGAGTTCAGCCTGAGAACCAGGCACAGGATCTAGTGAACTAGCTTAGCATCACTTGCCTTCTTGCAAAGTAAACACCCAAAAGAAAAAAAGAAACATACATGTATGTGCACACACACACACTCTTCTCAACAGACAATTGTCAAAGTATATCTAGTATTATAAAAGCAGAAATTAAAATCAAGGTGTTCAAGAGAATCTTCTGGGTCATTCTCCAGTAGCAGTGCAAGTTCCACAAAAGAGGAGGCAGCCTGTGGTGAAATAATTTGGAAAGAAAGAAAGGAAAACACCTGTTGGAGACATTGCATCTCAGAGGGCTATACTGTCCTTCAGACAAAATGGCTAGGTTGGGATAACCATGTGTTTTCAGTGTGAGAAGTGAGAGGAAGGTTCAGAATTAATTTGATATACGCACAAAAGGCTTGGCAACTCTATTCTATTACAGAATAATTTTGTAAAAAGGCAGCATCTCATACAAATATCAGGAGGCTCAATGCTGCTGACAAACATGTGAATAGAATTAAAGAAAAGGTTGAGTGATAAAATGGGAGTCACTAATTTCCGCTCCCAAGGCATTTAGATTAAATAAATGCTAATATAACTCTTTTATTTTATTCAAACATTCATTAGAGTTTTCAAAGATATGTTGAAAATGCCAGAATGAATCAGTTATTAGGCTTCAAGAGCTCTGAGAGTGTTTAAACCACAGGGTTTTTGAACTTATGCTCAACAAAGAGTGGATTTCCTAAGGACAGTCATTGTTCCATCTCCAAAAGGAGGAAAAGGGGAAATTCTCTCATGAGGAAAATCACATCTGAAGGAATAGGTTAAAAGTGTTAGACTGTTAGACCTGGTTTTCATGGCAGTTAATTTTTTTATATATATCTATGACAAACGTAGATAACACACATAAACATACCCATTATTTAAATGCTCTAGTTCTTCTGTAACATTATATTGAAATCTCTTTTTCCACTGAGAAGAATAATGGCAATTAGTTGCTATCTGACTGGAACTACATAAAATATAAAAATGTATTTTTTCATTTTATTGGCAACCATGTTCACACATTGCCTAGGAAACAGCTACATTTATTCAATAGAGTTAGTGTTGACCACACAGCACAGAGGAGAGATACTGGCCCAAATGCACAGGTAGGTCAAATCTCTGATATCTGTGTGACTTGGACTGTCCTGCTCTTAGCTTTCTGGCCACTCTTAGCTTCAGTGTCTCTGCAGCATGCATCGTGATCCACTGCACCGTGAAGAAATACCCAAAGGCAGGGATCAGCAATCTCTTGCTGAGGGACCAAAGGCTTAGTGAAAGCAGATGTCAAATGACACTCTGCAAGACTGGGAACAGAGAGCTGCTTTGTCTTGAGAGAGTCATCTGTAAACATTATCTAGCTCTTGGCTCTCACCATGTTTTGCACTCAGACAGACACAGGAACCTCTTTATTACCTACTGTTTCTCTTGCAGTCTTACCACAGAGTACTCAGTAGTTCCCAGATCAAGAGGTGGGGGCTGTAATGGCAGGAGTGTGCCATCACACAGGAGCTCTCTGCTAACCCTTTGCACCTCTAGCAAACACCATGACCTGCCTCACGTATACCATGAGAGCATATTTTGTATCAGGGGCCATACTCTGCATTGCCTTTCACCCTCTGTTTGCAACCAAAGAATAGTCATGTGGTTTCCTACTGCTGCTGCCACCGGTGCCCTTGGTGGGCAATCAGTTTGGGATCATATTGTGAACCTGGAAGGTGTCCTACAGCCAGAACACTTCAATTTTCCTGTCTCCAAATGGTGGTTTTGGTAGACCAGCACTCTATGGGGAGCTTTAAAGGTTGCTTTTAGCTTGGAAATATGAAGCTTTCAGCCAAAACTGGCAGCGTCTGCTGGGTTTTGTGAAACAGCATGGCCAGCAACAAGGTATGGGTGTGTGATTACAAGTGTGATCTCAGCATATATTGAACAGGCCACTGTTCTGGGTGTGATGGCATAACCTTTCCCTGCCTGCACCATTCTGAACAGCGGTGCTGCTAATGATTGCTGCTGATGCATGCTAATGTTAAGAGTGCTAGGGATCTTTTAATAGATACTGCCAAAGATAGGAATTTTAGACTTTGGCAGTTTGTGCCTGGATTTTTATGTCATGAGGGTAACTGAAGTGTGAGCTGATAATTTTCGGTGTAGTTGGCCAAAGGGAAAAAATTCCAGAGGGAAATGGGAAACATACAAATTGATGTATCTGCACCCAAAGCCATCACGTGCCTGACTGATGCCCTTTAATGACTGTCATACTTAACTCCTTATCTGGAGGGATGAAGGGAAAAAATCTGTCACATCGTCTTTTTGTCAGGTCTAACAGTGTGCATGTAGTAGGCCTATTTTTAAAAATTTAGGAACCCTTATTTTCCCTAGATGCAATTAATTCCATTAAAATAATGTCAAAAATATTTTATGTTGATGTTGAATCCAAATGCCACTGAATTCAGGAAAATTTCCTTTATTTTCAATGGGCTTTGCTTTGAACCTGTAAAGAAACTGAAAGATGAGCATATATTTTAGTCGAATTTATACCTTATCACCTTATTATGCTTTGTTTTATTCCTAAGGGTACAATTATTTATAAAAAGCCTAACTTTTACTCCTTATAAATCAGTTTTGGATTTAACCCAGAATTGTAATGGTCTCAAATTATGTGTGTCATGTTAAATGTCAGAACTTGATTATAGTATAACCCTTGCAAACTGGTACAAATGGGATGGTTGTGTCTAGTGCCTAGATTATTTATGGTAGTAATAATGTAAAAGAGAAGAAAAATCACAGAATTTGAGCTGGAGAAACAACTTTGGAATAGCATCACAAACCATTTAATGTATAATCTACACTCAAAATCTATTCTCAATATCCAGYTTGAAATCAGTTTTCTAAAGTTTCCAGGTTTTGGAATTTGTGTAACTAATAGGAAAGCACTATTTCTTATCAGTGGTGTCCGGTTTATTACATTTGTCATGTATCAGAGACCTAAAGACCATCGAATAGAGGACACACTGTGCAAAGTGCTATATTTGTAGGTAGATAGGGTGTCTGCTCTGAAGGAACTTTTATTCAGTGAAGACAACTGACACATTAAGAGCAGGGAAGAAAGATTCACATTAATGTGCACGTATGCGTGTTTATTCTTTTCTTCTTCTTTTTATATAAACACACATAAATGTTAATATTTTGTGTGTCTTCATTTCTCATAGATATCACTCTTAGCCAAAAGGTCCTTCAACATATCTGTTATTTCTCCAAAGAATGAGATACTTCATAGTTTTATGCAGGGATCTCTGCGTGTGTTTTATAGGATTAGAGATAGTAAGAAGGCTTCCATTTATTGTTAGCATGCTATTTTATTTTAGTTGTATGCATTTGAGCATAAGATTTGTGGTTTAATTCAGTAAAGGCCTTTGAAACCTATTCTCGGTTACACTCCATTCTTGTTTAGTCCTAAAACTTCAGCATTCTCAATTGTTGTAACGTTGTATCATCAGCATTTTTAGCAAAAAATGAGTCAAAGCAGATAACGCCACATTCTGACAATAAATGCAGATGATAACGAAGGCACTAAATTAAGCAGCCATTGTTAGACATAGAGGAGTCTAGGGCCATGGTTTGCAGTATCACTCTCAGCAGGTGACACCTGCTAGGCAGGCAGTTCTTCCTATGAAGTTCTGATTTACCAGATGTACAGACTAAAGCTTCACATTCCCATAGCTCACATTTCATCCTGTGTAATGTCATCAGCCAGGCACTACAAAGCCATGCCAATCTTGCAACTGGAGACAAATTCTAATCTAGACATGGGTTTGAGTTAATTCTGGGGAAACCCCACTTTTGAGCCCTTTTATATAAAGGGGCAGAAAATATTCCCAGGCTTCTTTTCTCTCTGTTTTGCTCTGCAGCTCAACCTTGATTTGAAGAGTCTTATGTTCAATGGTCACTTACTCCCTAATACATTGGGAACAGGCAGAATGTTGTAAGTGAAATTAAATGGACTAAAGCACCAAAGGGGAAAGACTGTCAGGAGCAATTGCTTAAAACTAGAAGGATAGACTACTTGAAATAAGATCTTGAAGCTAGAACATAAGGTAATTATTTAATTTTTTGGTTTACGGTATCAAACTTGTCATTACCCTTTTAGGAAAAGTCTAAGAAAATTGTCAAGTACATGAAGGTAGCAAAAGTAATTTTATTTCATAGAAGAGGTTGGCGTTGGTAAACAGATACATTCATTCAATGCATCATTAGCCCCAGAAAAAAATGATTGGATTCTGGCCAAAATAGAAGAAAATTCTACTAGGAAAGGGAACTGATCACAGCCAGATGAATTAGACCTATTGTCTAAAAAATGGGAACTTGTCAATTGTCATAAATTCTTATTTAAGATAATGGTGAGCCTGCTAGAAGACATTTGCATATATGACAACCCAAGTGTCATCACACCAGCCACTACAAGTATTGCCAGAACTGGATCCTTGTGCCACAAGTCACAGCTCACACAGGCAGTGAGATACTCCCCGCCCTGAGATGCCCCCAACAGAAATGGAAGAGACTGAGGAAGGAAGTAAAACCAGTGGCATGCATGGGTTTAGAGGGAGGTCTTGCCTGTTCTCCCACAGCGGGGCTGTTTTCCAGAACACAGCGCAGAAAGCAGGTCTGCTGAGTATGGACAGAGACTTAGAACAGGCAGAATCTGCACTCTACTGCAAAGTTTGGATGAAAAAGCAGGGACCCTGGGTAATGCATCTGCCTGCCTTTGAGGCACTATGCAATAATGGTGCAGAGGGTAAGGAAAGGAAGTGGGGGATGCAAAAAGAAGAGAGATGGAGACAATTCCTGAGAAGTTATGAGCCAGCATAGAGCCAGCTGCTTGAGACAGTAACAAATTCAACCTAATTTTCAAAAGAAGCAACAAAAGAGAGGATCAGCTTTTGATAGAGCACAGCAGGGAAAGCGTATAAGTCATCTGCAATCGATAATTTTGCCATAAGGCTAAGCTACTTCCGTGATAAAGAGCTGGCTTTGATGTCAAAAGGAGCAGGTGCCTGTGGGAGGTCAAAGTTTGAAATGAGATTACTCACAAGGATCAGAAAGATAATCAAATCTGCCCACTTCTGTGGCAGTGACATATCAGTACAAAAGACTCAAGTTCTAAATAGCCACAGTTAGGAATGAAAAAGGATAACTGCAAAATCCTGATGAGAGGACAAAAGGGAAGAACGGTTTCTGAGGGCAACTCATTTCCGACTGACTTGAAAGGACCAAGCTCACTGGCCTGTTAAATGGCTTTTGCTGTTCAGTTGAGAGGGAACTGGAAGCAAGGACACTCAGACCCAGATATACAGAGAAGCATGGGCCTTGCAGGGTTAGTAAGTCTTGCAATTTTAGGAGTGGAGTACATGGAGCCCAAGTAAGCACCCATGGCCCTGTGCAATGAATGGATGAAGTGGGACACACTGACTGGGAGAAAGCCAAAGCAAGCCAGAAGCAAATGTTCAGAAAAGAGAAATGTGTCTGAAATCCCACTTTTCTCATAAAATTACCCACAGCCCAGAACTGGCCACTTATGTAAAACTGCATACAGTTTACATTACAGAAGAGCATCCTTCTGGACTGTGGTACTAACTCATCCCTGTGCGGGTGGTTTGCTAGCTCCTTTCCTCTCCTTGAAGACGCAGCTAGAGGAAGAGCTGTGCACCTTCTACACAATGCCCTGTGGATACAGCACCTGCCCAGCAAGTGTGACATCCGAGTTCAAGGGTTTTGGGGTTTAAAACTGCATATCCTGCACTCTTGAGAGTGTCCTGGCCTCCAGAGCAGAGGACAGGCTAGTGTAAGGGGCATGTTCCACTGGAGTCCAGACCATAATGGTGAAATTAATGTAGGGTTAGTGGAGCCAGAAAAGGGGGTAAAAAAGGAAATACTCTGACCCAGTGCTGAGTGTGTGCTCCTGGGGGGGCACGATCCTGACGTCTTGGAAAGAATGAGCCAAACAGCTGCACCGAAAAACATGGCTCAGTTCACCACCCTGAAGTCCTTTGCGGATCTTGATCATATGGATATTTGGATATCTGACCTCAGAGGTACAGCTACACTATACAGACAGCTTAGTACAGTGTTGAGTTCAGAGTTGTTTCAAAATCATTCTCTATTCAAATCCTCTGGCAGTGGCGACCAAAGTAACTCAAGTGCTTACAGACAGAGTCTGGAGGACTGCCTCACAGCCTCACAGCCCTCAGCCTCTGGTTCGCAGCCAACATGTGGCATCTAGCCTGCAACTCTCCAGATCAGATCCCTGGATCAATCTCTTTGGCTTTGCCTAYGCTGGTAAACCGAACCAGGCCAGGCACAGCCCCGGGCATTGTTGGCCCACCAGCAGCAGTTGTGTGGCAGGGGTGTTTCTGGCCAGGGCCAGCTAGCACTCTCCCGGGCAATTTCTGGACATAGCTGAAGGGATAACACAGGCCTGGGACTGTCCCTAATAGGTAGTACAGAGGTGCTCACCTCATTTTGGGGGGACAAGGAATATGGACTTGCACTGTGTCATGCCATTTGTCAGCAGCCTGTTTAATCTACAAGTSTGAAAGCAGCACTGGTGTTCACACATGGGTACATGCTTGGCCTCATCACCGGAGCTGTGGCCTCCTTTCCTGACTGAACACAAGCCCGTTCACATGTGGGTGATTGCAGAGGGGGTGCAGAGTGGGTGCTGAATGTGCCACAGCACCAGAACAGGCTTTGTCCCATGCTAACACTGAGATGTCTAAGTGGGCCAATACCCCTTATGCCCTTTCACGGCATCCCAAAGGGAAGACAAAATGGCCTGGATGAGTCTGACTGAGCAAGGAGAATACCCTGGTCAGCCTACTCAGATATCAGCAAGACAAAGTTCAGCGTCAGAGCATCACGACTGTCTTTGTCAGCCCAGAATGGCCTGTTTGTAACTCAACAGCTGCCATGGAGCCTGAGAACATCAATAAAAGCCATATTTCCTCCACCTTTATGTATCTTTTTTCCCTTTTGTAACCAAGTCTGCCTGTTTTTTCAAAGGCAGGGAAAGAAACTATCATTCACAGCTCATACCTGAACAACAGAACTAACTCTTTCATCCCGACGAAGAAAGATTACTTGCCAGAATCAGAGAGTGTATCCAAAATCCTGTCTCTGAAAGAAGGGTTTTGATGCAGTTTGATTATTCTTTTTCCTTCGTGCAGAAACTCTATTTCAGTTTCAGAAGACTCTTTATTTTGTTCTGATTCTTTTCCTTTTGTGTATCTTAGTCAATAAATGTCCAGACTTTGGCACTGATTTCTCACTTTGTTTGTCATGGCAACTGAGTAGTCCTTATTCTTCAGACCCTGAGCCTTGTTTCACTGTTTGATGTTGTTCAGTAATGTAAACACCTTTGACAGCCTGGGCTTAATTATTCTATCAAAATTAATACAACATAGTCTTATTAACAATTGTATGTAACAACTAATCAACAACATTAATACAACTCCAGATGGTAGATTTGCTATCCCTTGTTTCAGCAGAGTTGACCCCTAATGAACATAATATATMTCTCTCTCTCTATCATCTTTATCTTTGTATTTATCTATAAGGAATAAGACTAACAAAATATTGGTTTGAATTTTAAAAATTCAGTTGATTTCAGGTGTTTGCTTTGAATGTCACTTCTGCATTCTGAAATTTTATTGAAAAATATATATGTTGCAATATATATTTCCAACATGCTTCTACAGGGTGTAGCTCTTCTACTGTCCCTGTCTTCTGAAGGAGTTTAGGCCAGTAAGCCAGGCTAGCAAATCAGTTATAAACTCAGCAGCTACAGCCATGCCATTTTCTGTCCTGCCACTAAGTGTGTTTGTGGAGGTTCCTCGGCAGCAAGTCAAGGTTGTGTACTCCTGTGCGGTCCTGTTATAGCCTGCCCCTATTCTCCTCGTGTCTTCTGGAGAAGCACAGCTGTTCCCCTGCTTTTGAAGACTTGTGTTCTCAGCCATTGCACACTTTGTTCTCTAAAACCTTATCCAATTTATATGAAAACTACTTCCAGTAAATGATCTCATAGTGGAATTTTGTCCCAGTTTCGTAAGTCCTTCCGTAACCTTTCTTGATGCCTTCAGTCTTCAGTGTTTGTATCTTCCTCATTGGTAGTTTACGCCACCTTGATGCTTTGTGCTTGGCACTCATGCAGATATCTATTTAAAAGTACATTTTTAGCATAGGGTTTCCTATCAACAGTAATGGGAACTGCATGGCTCAGTCAATTATCATGTACTGCGCTGAATATTTACCACTTAGTACCTTCCCTTTGTTTTCCCTTTAAGATGTTTTCTAGCCTTTCTGAAATTAAGGTACTGATCCGGGTATTGGAGCTGGGTATGGGTTACTAAAAATCATGCTTATATTGATGTGTATTTGTTGTTGTGTCCACTGACAGAAGTGAAATACCTCTCCTGGTATTGCATGGCTTCAGCAATAGACTTTGAGCCTTTCATTTTGATGCTGCTTCAGATTCACCCACAAAGAAACAGAGGAGCAGTGTGAGTTGGACTGAGGGTACCACCACAGGGCTCGCACATGAGGGCTCTCACTGAGTGTGTCGTGGCACCTCTCAAATACAAGTGCATGTTAAGTACCCAAGTGAGAATACAAATGAGCCTGAGCTCAACTCTGGTATAGACAACACAAACATTTCCCTTCTGTCTGCTGCTGTTTCCCTCACTGACAAGTGCAAATAAAGGTGGGACTGAGTGAATTCAAGAGGGTAAAGCAAAGTTTAGCAGTGAAGGGAATAGCTGGCAAAAGCCACAGACCTTTGGAAAGATCAATACCACAGCAGCAGTCAAGCTTGTGTGTGGTCTTGACATCACAACACATGCATTTTTGTTTGGGGAGATGGTACTTTTTGCCAAAAGTGTTTTTGTCTTCTTCTTTGGCTGACAAAGACTTTGTCCTTTCCATTTAGATAAGGACCTACCTAGCATGACCTACATTTTCATTTTGCCACTGTAAAGAGAGAACAGAATTTCTGTCAGAATGGTTAAAGGAAGCAAAGAAAAAATATGCCAAAAACTCTGGTTTATTTTAATTTCAAGAATGAGAGACTTTTCTGTTTTCCTTTGCAAACTATTTTTAACAAAGTAAAAAATGAGCAAAAAGGTGAAGATGTTATTCAGCTTTGTCAGAAATTATTTTATTTCATTAGCTCTGGTTCAAAGCTTCCCAGACATGTAGGCAAAATTGTATGAGGGGAAGACAACCTAATTAAAATGAAGAGCTGGGAGTAGACTATTAGGTGGGTGAAGAGAGAGGGTGTAAAAACTCCTTCTGCCTCACTGTAGTAGCTGACACCTTCCTCAGCAGGAGCAGCAGCAATGAGAGGAGAGGGCTGTATGGATAAAACATAAGTATTATGTTGTTGGATGGTACACTGTTCAAGCAGCTTGCCCTTGGATTTTATACGCAAAGTAGGTGGTCTCTTACCCCTGCTTCTTTTACATATTCAGTTATCTATGCCTAAATGTGGATTGTCAGAAGCAGTTCACCACCAGGAGGCATACCTAGCAGCACAGTTATTCACCTCCACCAGATACGTTTGTCTCCCATTTGCTTATCTATCCACCAGGAAATGTAGAAATACCATGAAACAACTGGCCTCTTGCTGAGATTAATATTCTGTGTTTAGCTTCAAACTAGCATCTAACAGCATTGCAATCTCTCTATCTGGTTCTACTGAACTTCAGATCTCACTAAACAAGATGCATGCATAAAAGGTTGTAAAGGCGCTAATAATAATTACATTTAAAATAATTTTAGTTGGCACAACTGATAATTTCACATAGGAGAACTTTATCATTCAGGAAAAAATTGCTCAAGGACCTCCCATAACCRTTGATTTTGCTTCTTAGCAAATTCTGTAACACTACGGAAGCCTTAGAAGGTGTGTTGAGATTTTGAAAGGATGAGCTGAGAAACTGTATCCTGTTCCTCTGAAATCAATCCTGACACAGTCTTGGTAAAACTAATATGGAACATAGTCTGTCATGAGTTAAGGAATGGTTATGTAGTTATTAATGCCAATCAGCATGAGTTTTGTAGAAAACAGATCCTGTTGAACAAACCTGTAACGTAGCAAAATTGGCTTCTGTAAGGCAGTAGGCTTAACATGGCATTCCCATGAACAAGTCTGACTAGTCCTAATCTTAAATAAAATTAATATGAGAGATAAAAAGTCTCTAACTGAGAGACGACAAAAAAAACCAGTAGAAAACAAGGAATTCTTCCAACAATGGAGGATTTGAGTGTTACCTGACAATTTGGTAGATACTGCATTATGGTAGGGTGCAATCCCTCATGAGCCTGGCTCATACAATTGGGGCATAAGCTACAATTCCTGGAAGGGAATGCAGCCTAAGGAGGGTATGATTTCATGTTTTTGATATGAAATGAAAGCATGTAAATTATACTGAAGCAAGTATTCATTTAAATTTCCTAACAGAATAAGAATCTGTGAAAAAATGAACTTTTTCCAGGAAAAAAAGTAGATTCTATGGAAGACAAATTTTTGTCTACTAGTCATCTGAAATGAAAACTCCTAATGAACTATTACTCTAAATGTTCACGGTCATACATTTAAAAACAGAGTGTAGGTCAGTATTCCAAAATGAGAGACTGTATCTAGGAATGCAGCGACACTGGAAAGAGTCTGGAGGCCATGAATATAAGCAGTTGCGTCTTTGCTCTCGGTGTGATGGGCTAACATAAGTCTTGGCTGTACAAGGACAGGAATATCACTTAAGAATAGTAGGTGCTTTTATCTTTTGTATACTACTAATGAGACCATAACTGAAAAAAACCATGACCATTTCTGGTACTGCAGTTTAAAAAGCATTCTGAAAAAGTAAGAAGCATTCAAAAAACATTAAATGAAAGATTTTGGATTTGGAAAACATATTTCATACTGAGAAACTTAAGAAGCTTCATCTACTTATTTTGTTGCAGAGAAGGCTAATGGATGGTTTGATCATGGCCTGTGTGTACCTACCTGAGGAATAGATTTCTCATAGCCAGTTCTTTAATCTAGCAGTGAAAACCAGAATGAGATTCAGCAGTTGGAAGCTGAGGCAAGACAAATCTAGATGTGAAACACAGAACTCATTTTCAACACTGGAGGTAGTTAAACATAAGCATAACTTACCCAGGAATGTGGTTGATTCTCCACCATGTRGACCCTTTATTTTAGGATTGAATGTCCCTCTGAAACATATGCCATAGTTCAAACAGAAATTACTGAGAGGTTTCTGTGGCTATGTTCTGCTGAAAGTAAAACAAAATAATCTTTTGATGGTGGCTTTCCAACTTAAAATTTATGAGTTTTACCAAGAGTGTAAAAATATGAACGGAATATTAACCACTCCTAATGTCTACCTGAGACCACAGAAAACATGAAACTTCATATCTGAAATGCAAACAGCATATTTTAAAAGGAATGATGATTCACATGTTCATAACTGGAGATGTCAGCTCCTTCACTCCCTATCAAAACAAGAAAAAAATGAGAAGAACGTTCATATTATGTCTGCCATCACAGAAACATGGTGGGATGACTCTCACGATTGGAGTGCTGCAATGGATGGCTACAAGCTCTTCAGAAGGGACAGGCGAGGAAGGAGAGGCGGTGGGGTGGCTCTGTATGTTAGGGAGTGTTTCGACTGTCTAGAGCTTAACGATTGTGGTGATGATAAAGTCGAGTGCTTATGGGTAAGGATGAGGGGGAAGGCCAACAAGGCAGATATCCTGCTGAGAGTCTGTTATAGGCCACTGTCCTGGTTTCAGCTGGGAAAGAGTTGATTTGTTTTCCTA
>JAYKAV010001211.1:999085-1011222 GCA_035582835.1 Phoebastria nigripes
CTCTACAACTACCTGAAAGGAGGTTGCAGCGAGGTGGCTGTTGGTCTCTTCTGCCAAGTCACTAGCAATAGGACGAGAGGAAATGGCCTCAAGTTGTGCCAGGGGAGGTTTAGATTGGACATTAGGAAAAATTTCTATACTGAAAGAGTGGTTAAACATTGGAAGAGGCTGCCCAGGGAAGTGGTGGAGTCACCATCCCTGGAAGTATTTAAAAGACGTGTAGATGTGGCGCTTAGGGACATGGTTCAGTGGGCATGGTGGTGTTGGGTTGAYGGTTGGACTTGATGATCTTAGAGGTCTTTTCCAACCTTAATGATTCTATGATTCTATGATTCTGTTTGGGGATGCCAGGCTGTGCCTGGGGAGAGGGGAACTGGGAGGCCAGGTGTTTTGCTCAGCCCGGTTGCTGTCACTTCTCAGCACACAGGATATTCAGCGCCCAGGGAAACATTCAGGTTTTAGAATTAAAACACCATTGTCATATTAGTTCACATGGTTGGGTTGGTGGAGGTGGGCAGGGTTGTGGCTTCCAGATTTGTTTCCATTTGGTTGAGAAATCAGTAGCACAGATCATCCCTGCACCTGGATTTGTTTTGTTTACCTACAAAGAAACAGAACAGAACAGAAAGCCAAGCAAGCTTAACTCAATAAAATCCATTAACAGCAAGCATTTTCCTTCTTCGGGAATTCCCAATTGCACAAGCCCAGCAAACTCTGTGTCTAGGAAGTCCTGCTCTCACTCTGTCTCAAAGTCACATTTCACCTCTTTCTGTAACTTTTCAGCACACAGAGCACCCAGCTTGAAACCAATAAACCAGCCCCATCTTGTGTAACCAGGGAAATCCATCAGTTGAGAGCATCTATGTCTGAACTCCTTAGTCACAATAAATAGACATAAAGCAATAAATATAGCAATAACCACAATCATAATGGTAGCAAGAAAAGTTCCCGTATGATTATCTAATGGTACAATGAAGCTTGGGGGACTACAGATATTAGAATTTTTTACACACAAGAAAATTAAAACATAAACCCATACTTGGGCTTAGTGCAGAAAACGCTCAAAATCTGTAAGTCATTTAAGCTCTTTGATTGAGTACAGTCTGATTTACACCAGATTTMAGCTTTATTCACCTCTGGGGAACATCCTACGAAGAAAGAGGGAGGGGTTACCCTTCTGTCACTTTGGCACTCCCCTTTCAATAAGCCCTCTTATCTGCCATCAGCATCAGAGCTGTATTCATCGCCATCTCTACGCTGAGCTGTGGAAGGGGAACATCTGACTGCAGATCGATCAAAATATTTACTTTGTTCTATAGTGTAAATAGCAACAGTGAAAAAAAGGTTTCCAGAACTACAGAGCTGGGATGTGCCTGCCTGGAAGGAACATGGAGATCTGCTGATTGCACCAGAAAATAAAAACAATCCTTCAAGTTCTGTCTGAAATGTTTATTGCTTCTCAGGTTAGAATTGCAATATTTACTTCTTTCCTCAGCAGGTGCCTGTTCCCAGTCAGCACCTGCCATTGACTGGTTGGACCATGGTGTTATCTCCTTAATTTTTAACTGTTGCCATCAACTAGCCAGCTTCTGTTTCTCTCCTGAACCTCATCCTCTTTCCTTGGCATTTTCTCTCCCTCACTGGCACCTTGGACCCAGGGACTACTGCGATTCTCCCCATAAACATCTAGCTGCAGGAATGCATGCCCAGGTGCTGTATGGAGAAGAGGAACACCTGATGGGAGCATCAGACTGACCAAGTATCTTCCAAACTGGAGCACGCAAGATTTCCCTCAGACAAAATCACTGATGCCTCTTCTGCTGGCCTTCCTCACGCTATGGAGAGCTCTGGTCTCTCTCCAGGCAGCAGACCGAATCTGTGACAGGGGACGCCAGATGGGATGCTGGCATTTTCATTTCTAGCCAGCCTACTGTGAGAATCCTGGCTTTCTTCTTCTGAAAAGCCTTGTCATCTCTCAAAATGCAGCTGGAATTCCTCACATCAAAAACAAGTCTGAGCAGCTGATAGCTGAAAATTGGTAAGTGGTGCAATGATTTTGTGTACAGTAAGCCTACACATTCACTGTGCCAGCTACCCTTCTGCCCAGCATTAACTCCAGGTCTGATAAGACGTGGAAAGGAGTGGTGTGCATATCAGTCAACCTGCATCAGGCTCAGCATGTGTTAAAGGGGCTGTGATGGGAACTCTGACAACTTTAATCAATCTACTGCTTTCTCCAGACTTGCTCCTACACATGCCTCCAGCCCTCCTGCTTCCTCTGTGGCTGTGCCAAGCCTCAGATTTCATAGCGCCAGTCTGTAGAGACCATGCTGTTCATCATCTGTCATGAACTCATGAGCATGGTGTCCCTAACTTCTTTACCGTACAACTTTGAAATGGATCCTGTAGTGAATGATGACTCTCCATCTATTTCTGATCTGATCTAAAACATATTTCCTCCTTTGCTGTACTTCTACTTTCTATCCCTGCTTTCCTTCTTATTTTTAAACTTTACCATAGAGCTCCATATGGTGTATTAGATTAAAGCCATTACACAAAGAAGGCGGTACATTTTGTTGTCTTGTTCCCCATCCCACCACATCTAACTGCGATGAGAAGAGGGGAGAGTATTGTAGAGAAGGAAAAACAAGGCAAAATCTTCTGCTAACCGTAGCTCCCATTTTCTGGAAATCTGGAAGAGAGGAAGTCATAGTCAACAGCTGTACTGGTTAAAAACGATCTGTAGGACAGAAATTCCCAAAACCAATTTAGGCTGCATACAGTGGACCAAACTAATCCCTACTATAGCTTCTCTTAATTCAGTTCAGAAGAACTTGGTCCAACATTAAGCTCAAAGATKAACTTTTTGATCCATTTCTACAAGGATGGACTACAACTTGGTGACATTTATTATGGAGCTCCAGAGACAGAATGAGAACAAAGAAGACCCTCAGCTTTCCAAATGTGTATCATAGAAGCAATTGTATCACCAGCAATACGGATAGGAGGAATAAGCTTATACAATTAAATAAATATGAAATCTTTCAACTTAATGCTAAAGTCTTAGAAGAGCAATTTCCCAAACAGTTGCCAAGAACTGGGATAGTTTTAAGATAATCACAATCAATTCTTACAGTACAATAAAAATAGGTATAAGAGAAAAATCACTCAAAACTGAAATGTAAGAGGACAAAAGGTCATAAATTGCAATAGAAACCCCTAGGGAATCTGAAAATGTATAGGGGTTGGGGGTTTTAAAAAACGTCTAGCTATTGAAGAAAAATATTGTATTAACAAATGGACAAATGAGAGTAGAGCTATCCCTCAGAGTCGCTTCATCAACCACAATCATATGAAGAATCCAATGTACCTTTTTGAAAAGTAGTTGAAATACTGAATCTGCTAAGGCAGAGAACAAGCCTTTGTTAGCTACTTTTGAAGGTCATCAGTAGCTTTTAGTGTATAGGACGTTTTTACAACAATTAGATCAAAACTTAGATTGAAAATGTTGGTGGATTTCATAAGTTAGAATGACATCAATAGTTGACTCCTCCAGGGCAATGCCTGGGAAAAGGGGTTTTATTCTAAAAAAATCTCGCTTCCACTTGGAGCACCACTGGAGCCACACATTAATTTTATAGGATAACAAATGATTGTTTGCTCATTTTAATTTTAAAAGACGTTTGAAGAAAGATAGTTTCATTCTGGTCACCTTAGGTGTTGAAGATCTGAAAACCCCCATTGCTTGTGTGACTCCTGAACAGTCATGCGGATCCCAATAATCAAAACAGATGCACATACGGTGTCTCTGGCATGACTGTACATATACCATCTGTTAGGCTAAATTTGCACACTAAGGAGACACAAACCCAGCATTAAGAGGTCATAACTTCAAAACTGAGATGGACCTTGACAAGCAGGCCTTCAAATCAATGCCAGCATGTCCCATGTCTGAAAAATCCTTCATTTCATAAGGCTCACAAGCTGTATTAAATGCCATGACAAATATAAATGTTGTGGATATCAAAACCCTCAGCTCCTTCAGATCATAGCAGTATGCAGAATGTAAAACCTAAAAGATTTTAGGAACAAGAAAAATTCAGTTTGCCCAACAGGCCTGCCAAATTTTATTCCTCTTAATAACATGTGAGCAGGAAGGAAAGTAATTATTATTTGTCCACATGACACTAATTCCTTTTGCAACTGACAGTCTGAACAAAGGCTGCACATGTTTCATTTGGCCAAAAGGCTAGTTTTTGTTTAAAAGCATAATGGATGATTCATTAGTTTAAAAAACAACCCTGCAAGAAAACAAAGAAAAATGACATATTGGTGAGATGCTAATGCAAATATTGTATCATACACAAACAATACCTGAAACATTGTTTTCTGTCACATTAGCAGGAAAGATTTTTTAACAAGACTATTCAAAGGAAGCCAATGTCCTCTATTTACTTGTGATTATATGTCCCCACTGAAAATATTCATGTTACCATCTTGAAATTCCTGGAGTCCCCTCCCACAACATGTGTAAATTTTAATCAACCAGTTGGAAAGTAGAACACATGCTGCAGATAGTGGATAACAAGTTAAAACTTATTAAGCAGGTTGCTCACAGCCAATAGACTAGTTTTGTTCAAAGTCAAGTAGACCAAAACAAATTTCAAATGTAGAAATTATAAATACTGGAAGCTGAGTGTGCCTCTGCAGAAAACTGAAAAGGGCAGAATTTGCTCATGAGTTTGTGAGGCCCTTCTCTATTCTCTTACTGTGCCTCAGAAACAGGGTTCAATCTGCAGCATCATCATCACATTACAACGAAAGAGAGAGATATACTTGGAAAGGGAATTAGATGACAGAAGATTCGAGTTAATAAAAGCTGTGATAAAAAAGAAAGCATAGAGATAGCTTATATAAAGCATATAGGCAGCAGTAAAAACCTTAAGTGGTGAAATAAATTACTTAGTTATTTAAGGGATTAAAGATGGGAGGGACTGGGTAAGATTAAGAAAATAAATGTACACAACAGGCTTCCAGATGGGGTAACAGTAAAAGATGTATTCAACTGCAAAACAGTTTCCCCAATGAAGTGATAAAAGGTCCATTATTTCCAACATTCAACCTCCAAGCAAGAAAAGCACTAGCAACTACACGAAGGAGGATTAATCTTCATTGGTAAAGAGAAGGGTGTGGTTTCCTAACTGGGGTGTTAGGGAACATTTCCTATATTTCATTATATTTCTAGTTTTAAAAACGGAGATACTCCATTTCATAAGCATGGAGTTCAGCACTCTTAACCTTGCTGGAAAACACTTGCATTGCACAGACCTAGCATAATTTTTATTATTCATTGCTGTATTTTCATCCAAAGGAGTAACACATATCCAGCAATACTGCATATATTATCACATACTGTAACACAAGGTAGAGAGAAATTCTTTTTTGTGATGCTTTGGTCCTTTCCTATTAACATAACATTGCCCTGGAGGTAATGTGTTTAGAGGTTTCTCTACCTCCTGTTATATCTCACTAACACTGAAAAGAAATACGGTTGAGGACATTTGAGTAAACTCCCATATGCTTGTCAGGCAAATTTTCTGAGTTGCTTTTGTCATCATTGTTGATAACAAAGATAGTTATTCTGTTCTTATTTTTCCCCTTAACGACCAAAGTCTCTTTCTGCCTGAGGATGTATCCAACAGTCAATTTCTTTGGATCATAGACTCTTTTACCTGATGAATGCAATTACTCATGGTGATAAGTAACACAGGCTACACTCTAATTTTAAGGCATGATCCTTACTGACTCAAGGACCGTGTTCCAGTCTCTAGTCTAGCTGGCAGCTTTCTTTCAACTTTACTCTTCCTAAAGCACATGGCAATCTTTCCAGGGACAAAGAAATTCTTAGAAAGCATCAGYGATGCTAGCCTCAGCCTTTCCTGACATAATTCCTCAGAAATGACCCTTTCTCATTACCATTTTTAAAAGGTTTGGAATTTTCATTAAATTCTATTTTGACATTTTCAAAATCATGAAGGTCTCTTTTCTTGGTCAAAATGCCTTTTAGGACATAACTGAATTAACAGACAAATATGTTTCCAGATGAGAAAAATCACACAGAAGGTCTTGAACTTAGCTAAATGAAACATTTTGACAGACCCAATCTGATATTTCTCCCCTCTGGATTTTCAGTTCACTCTTACAAGATATCAGTTTTTCAGCTCTGAATGAGACAGTGCCAATATGAAAAATCTTTCTAGAACTCCTCTAACTCAAGCTGTCAAGCTGGTATTTTTGAATACATCAGTAGGTCTCCGGTCTCTCAGAATTTATTTCAAGAATATTGCCCCAAATATTATTTTAACAACTGTCAGGTCTTTTGCAGTGAAGGGTTGAGGACTGTTCAGGAACTTGGTATGTTATGCACATCTCCTAGAGTATGTATCAAGGGTCCAGAAGCAGTGTGACCACATTAGCACAGTGTTACATCTGAGAAGATAATCCTCTCCACTGGGTTTATTAGCTGAAGCTCCGTGTCACATGTACCCTGCCTCTGCTTTCAGAGCAGACATGTCCAGAGACAACGTGAGTTTGCCTGCATGTCTTCCTCTTGCACCGTGGCTACCCTTTGGTTGCACTATGTGGCCTTAGCTGAACACCTGATAGCTCCTACTTCTTGTTGCCCTTCGCAAGCATGCTCTATCAAACCTCCCACCTCAAGCATGGTTCTGAAAAAAGTCCATTTTCCCTACAAGGCTGCTCAGTAGCCCCCTTGTCCAGCTGGGGCCTTTTGAGCTAACAACGCCCCTCCCCRTCATGAAGAATTGGATAGCAAGACAAATTTGCAGTACAATGATGTGCAAAGTACAATCTGTTTTAATAGTGCATTTCTTCTCATGGTTTTCCCCCAAAATACATAGTCACTGTGATTCCTATCCAGGATATTTTAAAACACTGGAAATAAGATGATCTTTAGAAAATCCATTCCCTTTCTTTTTTACCCCCTAAAATGGGCACTTGCGGTTCCAGCCTCATCAGGTCACACTTTGTCTGTTACCTAAGAAGGCTTTCAAATAACTCTGGCTTAGGCTGAAACTTCTTTTGAAGGGAAAATCAATGGGTTGCTTTATTTTTTTAAGTGTTCTAATTCTACCGTTCACAGTGTAAAGAGTGGCTCTAGGTAAAGAAATAAATCCTTCCTCTCCCCCTTACCTCCCCCGACCTGCTACTTTCTCCCTTTTGAATGCCTTCAGCCTGAGCTGTGGAGACTTCAAAGACTTCAAAGGCAGCAGATACTGCTGCTGGGGCTGACACTGAAAATGGTGGATTCAGCAGAGAATGCAAAGATTATGGATCGTGGAATATTTTCATTTGTTTCAAAAGAATGGTGGTTTCATTCATTTCAAATGAATTAAAATGAATATCCAAAATGAGGAAACAAACAAAATCAGAGGAGGGAAAAATCACAGAAGGAAGAAGGAATTAGTGTGCAGCAAACAAGTCAAATTTTCTGCTGTATTCAGCATATACTAAGGAGACAGGACATTAGTTATGGATCTCTCCATGGCTACCTCAAGTGAAGAGGGCAGAGCAGCATCAGCCGGCGACTAGTTCTTAAGTACCTCTGCCAGCGTGCATCATATTCAAGCCGGTTCCTAAACCTTGGTCCTGTTGCTGCCCCAGGCTGTGGAGCAAGGGCAGAGAAGCCAGCACAGTGTCCCAGAGGGGACTGGAGGGTCCTGATGCTGGAGAAATGAGAGGCAAAGCCATCACGTGCACAAGGAGGTCTGCTGTGCCATTGGCAAGGGGCTAGAGGGACGTGGGAGGTGAGCTGACGAGAAGGAAGTCATAGGCAAGGTCAGGGATTAACTAGGCAGGGAACCCATTTTATTTCTGGGCTGGATTCATGCCAGACCCTAGGAGAAAATCCTGTGAAAGAAGTTAGGCAGCTCTCTGCTTCTCATGTATCAGCTGAACTCTCCCTTTCTAACTGGTTTCTTGCTGTCTGTAGTGATCTCAGCATCAAGTCCACTGCTGTCTGATCTTACATCTGCTGCAGAGGTCAGAAACTTGGTTAACCAAACACGCGATTTCTACTATTCATTAGGATTTAATGGTAGAATTATCAAAACAATCCTACAATGCTAATGTTTTATTTACACAGATACCTGAAAGTCTAGCAGAACCTCTTGAAAAATTCATCAGGGTTGGATACCATGTGAATTTTATTTCAGGCATTATGCTTTTATGCACAGTATCATAGCTTTTTAACTAGTGCATATCAGCTGCAATGGGCAGGCAATGCAATTAGTGCATAGGGGCTCCACATCTTTTATTACAGAGGATTCTGGGTTTTCAATTTTGGGATTAAACAATTAAAAAACCCACCTTGAAAGGGTTTGAGTAAGATCCCTTCAAAATGAAAAATGATTTTCTTAGCTAGTTCTGGATGAACTACTCTGGTAAAAAGAATATTGTTTAATTTTCATTTTGAATTAAAGACCTGGAAAGCTGAGTAATACACAGGCTAATGCTGAGCTGAGCTGTGCTTCTGCTCCTCTGAGGGCCATAAAAATGTATTAAAACAGGAATTATTTTGTACACTGTGCTGTACTTCAATGTTTAATTCTCAGCAGGCTATAAAATCACTTCCAGGATAATGAAATTACAAAAGATTTTTAATTTCATTTTCAATCCCTTATCATTACAAATTACTAAGAGAAGATGGTTGGAAGATAACTAGCAATATTCCTACTCTCCATCTTCTGACTGGCCAGGGCTTTTTGACTGAAATACCTGCAAAAGACTTTTGCAGGTAATTTAAATGAGATGTAGTGCAGAAGATCCTGAAATATGCAGCTGGCTACATCAGTTTATGCGTTATGAAAACACTGTTGTTAGAAAGGGTTCCAAGTGGAAACACCRTTAACAGGCAAAATAATAATAAACAGGCAAAACAATAATAATAAATATCAGTACAGTAAGGGTTTAAGGTAAAGGCTTATTGTAACAAAAGGACAAAACAAAATCATATGCTCTGAGTGTCAGATCAATAAAAAAATGAATGTGACATTCATGACAACTATACTTCAGTGCTATTTCAAAGAAAAGCCAAAAAAAAAAAAAAGTTTCCAACACCAAAGCTTTTCCCTGTGATTTGCAAAATATTCAAGCATGATTTTTTTTTCTCCTGTGCCAAAGCCCACAGTTGTTGTTCAAGCCAAATTCTTACTAGAACCAATGGAGATATTTGAGGTTTAACTTTCTTTCTGAAAGTTATGCAGAGGCAGAGGCAGGCCTTATAGGACTGAAGCAAAAATCACTGGCCTGTTACAAAGCAGATCTTAAAATAATTCCTCTTTCATGAAGAAGGGGTGCAGGGCTGGATCTACAAAACATTTTAAATTCCTGCACTTTTAAAATGCTGGTTTGAGCTAAAGTTAAGGGTTAAGATATCTGACCCTCTCTAAAGCCCCAGTAAATGAAGAGAATTTCCTCAAAGGTCAAGGAATGGAAATTCCAAGAAATAATCTCTCCAGAAGTAGATTTCTATAGGAGAAACAATGACAGTAAGTACCTAAATTGTGTTCAAGTGCTAATGTCTAGATACAAAAAAAAACCCCAACCAAACTCTAAAAATTCCCTAGACAACTGCCTAAGCAGTTTCCCACACGCAATTCAGCACACGCTGTTAGATTGAGCACATCTTGCTTACCCTCAAGTTCAATGCAAAACACAACAGAGCAGGTCAGTTCAATTAACAGGGAAAGGCCCTTAATTACCAAGTTTCAGGCAAGCAAGAGATAGGACCGGTCCACACCCTTGGGAAGGTGGGCTCTTTCGCTGGCAGGAATGGGCAGGGTAAGGTGGATGGGAGCAGACCAGCTTACCCTGCCTCCTCCAGCAGCCTTCAGTCCTGGCCAAGCAATGGCTGAGCTTCTGTGAAGAACACCACATGTGGATGACCATCATACTGAGCTGTGATCCTCATCTTCTTTAAGTGACCATCTCTGTGATTTAAAGCAGTTCACGACCTGCTTCATAAGCTGTGTTGTAACGTCTGAGAAGGAGCACAACCAGAGGTCTTAACCTCTTCTCGTCACTGGACCTTGCCCACATAAATCAGCCTATTTATGCATCACAGCTCCCCCATCACCCAGAAACGAGACTGTGAGATTCCTAAGTTTTGGTTCCCACCCCAGCTGTAGTTTGTGCATCTTATCCAATGACTTGTAAGAAGAAAATTTATAAAGACAGGGGCTACATAAGAATAGAGGCAAAGAGAAATGAAACAATGTGCTCGAGTCTGTAGAGCTGGACACAGTCCGAGCTTGCAGCTGAACTTTCCCACAACCCTGGTCAATGCTTAAGGTCCTGCCTCCTTTAGAAAATAAAGAAACTAAACCAGAGACACAGAGAGAAGGGAGACAAGGGAAAATATAATGGAAATGTGTCTTGGTTGTTCACTTCAGAAATACAGCTACGCTACTCGGTTTTGCAGTGATTTATACCTGTTTAGCAGATGCCTGCTCTAAGCTCTCATGGGCCACATGTGCCAACCTGTTCCCAAATAACCTGTGAAGATAAGCCACAAGTGCTCCTCCAGCTGGGGACATGAGCCGTATTTCATTTCTTGTGTAATACTACAGCACACTGTGTTTAACAGGTTTCTTTCCTTATTTTATTTAGTTTAGTGCAACTTGTTAGCTTAACACAGTTAAATTTATGAGTCACATTTATTTATGCCTCTCAAACAGCTCCATTGTGATGTATGTGATGAATACTGAAAGAGAAGTGATTCCAGAAGCTGCTCAGGCGTCTGTGTATCCGTGCCAAGTTCCACATTATATTTATCTCTCAGCTATCGCCCAAACACAGGCTCCGTTCATACTAAACACCCTTTCTGCTTCCACAATATTTTCTTTTAATTTCATCCATAAAATACAAATTACAAATTGCCTTTACCTTTCTGTCACCTCTCTTTACCAGCACTTCTTCACTTCATTTTTCTTTCTTTGATTTATTCATCCCAATGTTGCCAATCTTTATAAAACTTAAACTGAAGAATCCCACCTTCAGGAGTAACTGCCTTTTTCCCCCACCTTTTGCCAAGATCAGGTAAGCCAAGTAAGCATGGCACTGATTAAATTAAATGCCAAGTGACACCRTTATGTCTTATGGGAGGGAGTCCCATTATTAGTTGTAGAAAGCAATGGCAAGGTGAATAAGAAGTGGAAGTGATTTTCCAAAGAATAGACCAATGATGAATAAAATCTGGTTAACATCCACAACTAACTTGCACAGTTTGACTCTTCCACTTCCATTCAAAACTATGACCACTAACAATATCATTGACTGGGTCTTCAAGATGTACCCTGTGTCGTTTTCTTACCCCCAAAAAGCCACGTCCTTCACAGAGAGATTCATGAGCTTGTTTGGTTTCATTTCAAAGCCACCAGACTTCCCAAGGTTCTTTTATATATATATGGGTTCCCCTAGGAAGAGAAAACCCACTGGGAGATCTAAAAACTGCCAAAGAAAAATGAAGGTTGTTCACAGGTTTGTAGGTCACAACTAACTTGCATTAGTCCAGAAAAAGTTGGGGGCCAGGCAACTTTTTAAAGCCGTTAGGCATAGGATGGGTGTGATGATTAAACAGATAAAGCTTTTTGTCATTGATCCTTTGGCAATGTCAAGCACTGGTACACACTTCTGTCAAAGAGCTTTTCATCCTCATATCAGTTCCAGTGTAAATGAGCATCTGGCCTGGCTGTCAAAGATACAGGGATGCAACAGGAAATACATCACAACTGAGAGGCCAGGTGCCTGGAAAAAAAAGCTGGTGTGATTTAGGTATTAGGATTAGCATTTCAGAAGGAGTTTTCTGTAGAAGCCATGCTGAAAGCTAAGTGCCCAGTAATCTGCTGTGGTACAAGGATTTTTATCCCCATATGCATGGGGTTGGCACACGTAACTGAGTTCCCAAACCTATACTTACATGGGGCTTTAATGACCCACTGCTCGAGCCAGATTTTAAATCATAGAATCATAGAATCATAAAGGTTGGAAAAGACCTCTAAGATCATCAAGTCCAACCGTCAACCCAACACCACCATGCCCACTAAACCATGTCCCTA
>JAYKAV010001211.1:1011532-1052823 GCA_035582835.1 Phoebastria nigripes
ATGTCCTTCTTGTAGTGAGGGGCCCAAAACTGAACACAGTATTCGAGGTGGGGCCTCACCAGTGCTGAGTACAGGGGCACGATCACCTCCCTAGTCCTGCTGGTCACACTATTTCTGATACAGGCCAGGATGCCATTGGCCTTCTTGGCCACCTGGGCACACTGCCAGCTCATGTTCAGTATCTCAAGCATCTTTATGTTCCAGTTTCAGCAGGGTACATTCAGCTTTCAGTTCAGTGTTTCACTGAAATCAACCTTCTGCAAAACTTCCTTGAAAGGTTAGATCTGTGTTAGGCAGAGACAGGGCTTCCCAGCCTGTCACAGATCATTCTTTGCTGAGGCTTGAATTGATTGAAAACCTTCCACCCCTTTCTCAGCCCCACAGCACGGTATCTTTAGGCTGCATTGCTGTCATCCCATCTTTTTCCCCACCCTTGTAGCAACAGCAAGCTAACTTTTTCATTTCAGACTCCTGTTTGTTTCCGAAAGAGATGAATGTTATTTAAAATTCCATCCCACCCACGATGTGAAACTAATAGATCTGCTTAATTATGGGAAAACTGTATGTATGGATATTAAGGAAAAAACCCCGAGAAAATGTTTTTTAAATGCTGATTGCTAATGAGATCTAATGATACCAAACAGAGTGTGCTGCTCTAAGTATTTCAGCATGATAAATATTTTAAAATTCTACTGAAAGAAACACTGAAATAAGTTACAGCGCCACTTAGCAAGACACCCTTGAGTGAAAGTAATAGGCACCAGGGAGTATTACTTCAGAAAGTGGGCCCAATTACACATATTACATATATATTTCCTTCCAAACACACTTCCTTCCTTTCTTCTTAAACAGTCAAAATTCCCAACTGGTTTCATTGGGAGTTATGGCTAAGCAGGAATAAGCTTCATGTTACAGTTAATGTCAGCTTTCTGCGATACATGAAAAAGACATGTAAAGTTAAAAAAAAGTGCTGCTACCTCCTGTTGCTCAAAACACTTGACTGATCAGAATGAAATGTAGTGAATGAGGAGAGTTAAATTCAGTGATGAAGCATCTTAAATGTCTGAGAAATGCTTCAAGCAATGTTATGTGTCTGGGAACCTCATAGTCCCATGAGATCCCTGGAGCCAGACATTTAACAAGGCTTCTAGAGGGATATTTCCAGGCAATAGTGAATGCTTACAGAAAAAGAGGGAGGATCAAACCACATGTTTCACCAGAGCTGCTTCAAAGCTTCGCAGTGGTGCAAATAAAATCCAAATATTCTTGCTAAAGGATAGCGGACTAGACCTTGTTGGAGTAACTCTTTTCCCACTGTGGGAAGCAAAGGCAGAGAAGAAGGGCCTTGTTAGCCTGGAGATCTGGGATACTAGACCTCAGCTCTTTGCCTTTCAGAAAGCAGTAGCAGACCTAGGTTTCCACAGCGGTATCCCAAAAGCAATGCTCAGAGGGCAGGGAAGCCTGCTGCTGCTGCTGCTGCTGACACCCCATAGCCCTTCCCTTCCTGGAGCTCTGGTATGGTCAAAATAGGCAGCGGGTTCATTTTGCTGCCACTTGCAAACTGTTTTTTCTTCAAATGGCTATGTAGTTTGGCTACAGAGAGAAGCACAAGGGGGAAGCAGAGTGATTTGTACCAAATAGCTCTTGTTTCATTTTAGAGAAACACTACCTGGAATCAGTCACTGCTGTCCTCCTCTAGCGGCAGATTTCTATTTTGCTTATAGCGAAGACCCATAATTCACTTAGTTAAGTGTTTGTGTACTCTGCATTACTTTGGGGATAGAAAACATGAATAAATCTCTGACACTTGCATTTCTTAGCATAACTTTTATTTATGTATATATAGAAGTATTTTAATAGTGTAAGGGTTATCAGGGCTAGTGTTACGCTTGATGAAAACTCCAGCAGAACTTAGACTCCTGCTTATATCCAGAAGAAGTACCCCTTCTTTGCCTTATTACCATCCAATCTCATACTTCAAGTCAGATTTTAGAGCTAGAGAAGACCTCAAAATCTGCAGTATGTGAAGGATTAATGTAATACAAAATCTTCTAAATGAATAGGAAACAAAAGAGATTACTACGATACAGTGAGCATCAATATAGTCCGAACCAAAGATCACTGAAGGTATGGGAAAGATTCTCAGTTACCTTGACAGACTTTGAATAGGATCATGTTTTATATTGAAAACTCTGAAGTGATTATTTCCTTTGTGTGCTTTTCTACTTGCTTTCTCATTATTGTATTCTCTATCCAGTAGGGATTATAGCTTTTAGGGATAAATTCTTGAATACTCCATTCTTAAAATGTCAGTGGCATTTGAAAGTACAAGTTTATATATAAAAAATAATTCCTAGAAAAGTATGTTTTAAAAACTTGTTGCACTGTAATCTTCCTCAAAGAAAATGAAAAGGCCAGTTTTTTTGGTTGGCAGTAATAGCCTTTACCTAGCTGAGCTGCCATAGTGTCTCATGGGAATTTAAAGTTCAGGTGTATCAGACACTGGCTTTTTATATAAGCTGAGACTTGTTTAGACCACTCATTGCCTCCTAGTATGTCCTTGGGGTGTCAATAAGTTTTTACTCTTGATTTTATTTCAGGATGACAAAAAAATGACTGAGATTTTCCATGGGATATGAATCCCGCTTTTTGATGGATGAGTCCTTGTATAGAGTGGGTGTGGAATCTGAGACACTTTGGGCTATGATCCCTGATCCTGCAAAGCATTGAAATCATACTATTCTTTCAAAATAGAAGACACAAAAAACCCCAACTCCCCTGTAAGACAGAGAATTTCTTGGTGTTTCTCAAGTAAGTGGAAACTAAGAGTAATCAATATTTTGTAAGAATGGGTAAAAGGCAGCAACAAAAGTCACACAAAAAAATCCTGTGAAATAATCAGATCAATAAAGTATGTATGTAAAGTACAATGGATATTACAAATATAAAAATCCACACAAGCAATCCTAGAAACAAGTACAGTATACTCCCGGGCACTTTATAAAAATGCACAATTTCTATCCATGATATAGTTAATATTTAGTATATGTTTGTATACAATAGTTCTGCAAATGTTAGTACATTACCTAACTGCCAGCAGTCAAGGCAAAACAAAAGAAAAAAAACCACTTTCATCTGCTCCATTTTGTCACCTTACATATCCTGCAATGCATCTTTATATATATAGGTAGCCTGTTAGTGGTTTCAGGATTGCAGATATAGTGAGTGAAGGTCCACCTTTATTTCGTATTCCCAGCCTTGGAATGCCAGCCAGGTAGGCTTACTTACATTTCTATTTATCACTACACAGAAATAATTCTTTCATCAGTTTTCTAACCTAAGAGCACGAGCTTTCAATTTAATGTAAGATATCAAGACAATCTCCTGCATCATGTTGTCCCCTCTAATGTATTGTTATGGTATTTTGTATCTCTCATAGCTTGTAAGAGTATTTTGCAAAAATACTTTTTTTCTCTCAATGTTTTCTTTCTAAAAGAAAAGGCATACTGCTAACAGTGGCTTGCAATATATCCTTCCAATTCACTAGAGAGATTTGCTGTGTCTTCCCTTTTTTCTTTTCTGGTCATGCCTACATTGAAAGAAAAAGAAGAATAGCCCTCCCCAACAGCTAAGGTATATATGAAATACATTAGATAAAAGTTAATGCAAATCCTTTATGCAAGTGAAAAAGATGGACCTTCTGTCTTAGAGATTGAAACATTTGGGATTCCTATCTGCACTATTCAGCAGTGTTACCCGCTCTGTCTTTTGGTCTCCCCTTTATTCTGCAGTGCTGAGTCCAAGCAGGGTTCAGGTGTCATCTTGGCTTCCTGTAACAGTGATGGCAACAGCAACAAATAATAAAAAAGTTCAGTGTTTTCAATATCCCTGGAATAGTTTTCCCTGGCTACTGAAAGTAGCCAGACCTTTAGTTAGTATACAGAAGCTAGTCTTCCTTTTTTGTTCAAGAACATTAGACTTTTCTATTAAAACACAAATGGGAGACAGAAAACAAATAACTAAATAAAAGGTATACTACCTGAAATATCAGCATAGCTGCTGTTCTTATAATCATTTTACAAATACTCTAATAATACAGAACAAAAAAGTAAAGCCAAGGTAGAAATTATCTGAAGTGTCCTATGACACACAAACAAGAGCAGTGCAAAATTGCTCATGCTGATTAGTGGAAAGAAACAGGCATTCCTAGGGTTTGATTTATGACATTGCTAAGTAAGTAAACATCTAAATTAAGTCAAATGAATTGTGCATCATAACTGTTATTTCTCTTCACAGAAAGGAGAATATGTAAGTGAATAACTCACATGTAGACCCCTATGTGGTATACTAAATTTACACATATATCTCATGTAACCTAGCGAATCAGGAGGGGTGCACAGTGTAACATATTGTGTGTCACATTGTGCCATGTCTTGAATGATATATAATGATTTACTGCCATTGGTATAGGACAAAAAAACTGAGTAACCGAACAAAATAAGAAATCCTTTGAAGGTAAATAAATACATGGAAATGTCTGAGGTCCACTTGGTATTTAATTGTAAAAAGAGTAATTTTCATTTCACTTTCAGTGAAGACAAATTTTGAAATAATGAAACGTCTTGAAAAAAAGAAATGCTGCATTTTTACTGGCTCTACTAATAACAGTCATATAGTAACAGGGTTGATAATATCATCACAGGATAAGGACCTCCATGCAATGAAGTCCTTCTGTATGGAGTTWTTTTAAGTACAAGCTTAAATTTCCCAGGATTTTTTCCTTGGTCCAGGGCCTAGACTAATTATATTTTTGGAGTAGTATGCCATGTGCACAAATATCAATACAAAAGATAAAACTCAAGTGATCCAGAAGTATTTATACATTGTTTTGAGGTCAACTGCAATATAACCAAAGTGAGTTAGGGCAGTAGAAAAATATATGCTTAAGCTGCAAAACAAATACACAAAGAAAATAAAATAAGATTATCAGTATCATTATATACATTAATGTACTTAAAGAAGATATTTTGCCACCTGAAAATAAGTCATCGGTTTGAACTAAATTTTTCTGAAACCAGTCGCTGGTGACTATATTAGAGATATGCTAGAGAACTTCAGAGTGAAGAGTAAGCTTACATTGTCTCATCCTCCCTTTAAAGTTTCTGAACTGATTTTACATACAATAGGATGGAGGAGGGAAGAAACTTGACTTTGAAATTTGCTTATATTCTGCTTAAGAAAAGAGATGGCATGTGCATAATATCTCCCTCTCTTTATGTTGTGCATTTTTTCTCTCAATCGCAGTAGAAATTCCACTTCTGGGCTTGATGGCCCTTAATCAGTTTTCATCAGGTGACAGATTCATGTTCTCCAGTTGTATGAAAGTGTCTGACATAAACGCTTGTTGCTTCCACAGTCGTATTCTTTTAAAAAAGTGTCTGTTATGAAAGAACTTCAGGCATCAGAACTGCATTTTTCCCTTCTTCTTCGCTGCTATTCTGTACCACTGCACTGATGTCTCATTATACCTGTACAAGAAAGGCTATTATCCTTCACACGTTTAGCTGCTGATCTAAATGAAAGTACATTATCTAAATAGTTGAATCAAGAAGCATACAACTAAAGCTCATTTCAGTCTGATCTGTATTTCTTGGTGCTTTAGCAGGTTAACAGCTTCCTGTGAAATTACTTTATTCAAGGGTTTTCACCATAATTTGGTCATAATGTGGTCTAGACCAAATGGTAATAAGAACTTGCAGAAAATCTGCAGTTCATTTTCATTTTGTGTCTCAGGAGGAAAACAGGTCTTTTCTAAATAATTCAGAAATTGCTTTCAGAAACAATATGCACATTATCAAGGATAGGTCTAGTAGGGAATTTATCTAACAGCACAGAGTATTTCAAATACTTATCATAGCACATGAATATTGTGATATCGAATATCATTCTATTAATATTAAATGGTCAGTTAGTTAAGCCCCTGCATATTTACAGCAGTAATACTGGAAATAACACACAAATTAAGCTCTTTTTTGAGTGCCGTGCATTTATTTCATGCTCTCAGAGGATCTCAGTGGCACTGTAATAGTATTCTGTCTATGCCAGCATATGTTATTATCATTGTGGACGTTTATACTGGAGAACATTTTGTCATTAATCTAGGCTTCTGGAAAACTTCAGAACAGGAAGAGCATGTCATAGTAGAAATCAAACAAATATATCATCTAAAACCAACAAAAGTGGAATTCAAGTATGCGTGCTGTACTTCCATTCTACACGCTGTTTGCTGGTTGTGACACTAACATTTGTACGTGATGCAGGCTGAAAACATTTAATTGGCTTTTGAAGGAAATTAATCATATTCTACACAATTTTGGGATATTTTTTTCTCTTGTGGTTAAAAACTTCATATAAATAATTTAACCTGTAACAGCTTCAATGTTGCAAATAGATTAAAAACGAGAATTTCTGTTGCAATGTTTTTTCATGTATACAAAGTACATCCTCCTTTTCACCATAAAGTTTCAGTAAAGTTATCCAAATCTGATATATTCTTAAAAATAGGCAAGATGTTTTACCTCTTCAGAAACTAATAAAGGGGTTTATTCTTCTGTTGTACCTCTCTGGTTACCCACTTTATTTCCAGTCTTCCTACCTGTTTAACTCTGTTTTTTATTAAGCAAAGATGGATTATTGTTAATAGCCTTCTCAAAAAGCAGACACCTCCTACTTCAACATAGCAAAGAAAAGGTTTTGAACACAGATCCTTACCTTCACATAGGCCTGAGCCACTAGGCCACAGAGAAATGTGAAGGACAAGAGATAAGCGTATGAGCAACTCAACCAGCAGGTCTGAAGTGGCCATAACTTCTGGTAAGGCTATATTTCATGGGCTCCTGAGCAACAGCTTGCTTTGCTGGCAAAACTGCAGCCAGAAGAGTGTCCAGCATGTGCCTAAGCCTAGACAAAGGATAATGACTCTGTAGCTGGGTGGTTACAAAATCTGTTGGGTGCATGATGTGGTATGCACATGCTGGCCCTAGGGAAGACCTGTCTGCTAGACGGAGGTTTCAGAGTAAGAATTGTTCAGTTGACACTTATAAATGTTCCTGAGTTGAAGGCAGCCTTGCGTGTGCCAGCTTCATCACCAAATTTTGTTTGAATTATGGATGGCAACTTACGGTCTTCCTCTAATTACGTGACTCTTACCTACCAAGTGGGTGCATAGATAGTAAGAAGAGAATAACAGTGCTGGGCGTTATTGTATCCTTATAGAAACAGGTGAGGGATCTAAACTGGGGATTTAGCTTTTCTTACTCTCTGAAGTATGCCTTTTGTTAGAGATACCTGAACTTGCTCCAAACAAACTTGTGCAGCTCTCCAGCATAGCTCAGGCGTTAGCTCAGGTCTGGGAAGCAGTGAAGCCGTGTTATCTCAGCATGCCACCCTGGGGAGAGCATGTCTGGCTTTGTTGCTTCCAGTTTTGGAACAGGCTTGGTTGCTGTGGGTTTGGGAATCTCTGTGCCACAGATGTTCGCACGCCCTGAAAAGCAAATCCAGCCTATTATACTGCATACATCAAATCTGACACGCAGTTGCTGCCCTTATCGCCATCCTAGGCAAAACTATAAAAAATTGAAATTTACTTACTTATTTCATATCTTCAGTCTTTCTTACTTGCCAGACTTGATGGTCTCCTCTTTGACCTGTAGCATAACTCTCATGTCTGTGCTGCAGAACTGCATTCAATATTTTGAACTCTTTCTCCACTTGGGTTGTCTGCCTTTCACTTTTAGGCTGGGTGCTTGTTCACGTTGCTGCGCAGGCAAGAACTTTCAAGTCACAAGCTTTAGTTTTCTGCTTTTCCAACTATAATTTTCAATCTTATAGGCTGAAAGTGTTCACTCATCTGGTGCAGCAAAAGTTCTTTCCTTTCTCCTTTCTTTTTTTTGTCTCCCTACCTCTCTGTCCAGACTTGTCTCCTTCTCACTGTTCCTTTTCCTCCCACTTTCATCTGTCTTCTTTTCACTGGTCTGTTCCTAATTTTATTTTATTTTCTACAGATCTTCAGTTTAAAAAACTCACCTCTGACTCATCCCCTCAAAATGTATTCAAAGAAATATCTTCATTCCTCATATTTCTTCAAGACCCCTACAAGCAGGTTTTGTTTCTGAGGTTTTGGATAGATATTTCACTTCCATGACAGATATTTCAGGGTTCATATCACTGCATCAGAAATATAGCCAGTCCAGACTCATAAATCAGTATTACTAAGGTGTATTTGAAGAACTGAAACACTTTTATTGCAAACATCAGTGATAATATGGGCCTCAGAATTGCCCTGGAATATGGATGAGTACAAACCATTTAGGAACAAATATTCTGGCTGATAACTGACAGCCAGCCAAAAGCAGCCCCTGATAAAGATAAATAACCTGTACTCAGGGAAATTTTTTGCATCATTAAACATGGTGAGCATATTAGCTAGCAGGGGGTGGAGCTGAGTCCCTAAAGAGATAAATCTAAATTATATGCGCTGCAGTGATCATAACAGTAATGCACCATTTTGGCTAACTAGCTGACATCAACGGGGAAGGGAATTTCAGATTTAAATGAACCAAACTAAAGAGCATTGCAGTACGCATACAGATTAATTGGAGCACACTCATGAACTTTTTAGCCTTCTTCTGTTGTCTGTTTTCATTGGTGCCAAAGCACAAGGAGTTTAGACTTTTCTTGTCAGTCTCTGCATCATTTTTTATTTTCACTTTCTTATGTGGTTTGATTAATTATGCCTTTATTTGCCTTCCATTAATCACCTTATACCACAGTTGTATCAACTCTTGCCAAAAGCTTATAGATGGAGAGTAGAAGTTTAGTGTCATTTTTCCGTAAACAGGAAAGTACACTTAGTGATTATACACTTAATATTTCAGAAAGGGAGAACTCTGAAATCAAAGCAAAGAAAACATTTAGTTACACAGACACATCTGAACAATCAAATTAAGCTCTATTAGGAGAATATAAATTGGATGAAATGTTTTTCTTAAAATCAATGAAGTATATTTTTAAAAGCATATCAAGTGTATTTTTTTAGGATGAGGAATGTCTTAGTAAAAGATAATTGCCTGTTTTTAAATATTTGTCCTTTTTGTTTTCCGAGAAAAGTTTGGGTTCAAACTGCTGGAAGGTGCATGGAGTAAAAAGATGAATATTAATTGGTTGAAGCTGACTTGGTGTAACTTGCAGTTCTGTATTATTAATTGAGTCTATTTATTTCCTGTTGACATGGCAAGTAAGGAAATAAACTGGACGTAATGAACAGATTTTTCAGTCAAAATCAAATACGCATTTTCATGGTTCGCAGGTAGGTTATTGTCCTGCTAGTAAGTAAATCTGTTCAAGAGGCTCACAGATAAATCAGCGGTTTTCCTTCTTGTATATAAAGATCCACTTGCAAATGTCTAAGCGTATTTGATAATGTGGCCTGAAAGAAGCATCAGAGTACAGAAATGTGACATGCAAAGGGCAGTGCTTTTGCTCCCTTCCTCGCCTGGTCTCTGCTCCAGGGCTGTGATTGCAGCTGAACAACTCCCATGCATGCTCCTGGGCATCAGACCTGCGGTACCTGACCATCCATCAGATTGCCCGGGCTGTTTCTCCCCATGGGGAAATGACGATGAAAGGCAGGAATTGCTTACTTTGATGGTAGCAAGGAATTTTTCAGCCGGCTCCCTGTGAGGCTTGTGTTCCAGCTGGGAAGGCTGCATCTGAGTGCAGTCACTCCGTGGCCTGGATACACGCTTCAAATGGGCTGCTGCAAAAYGAGGAACTTCAAAAGCTTTACCAGTGGCCAAAAGGGGCTTGTCCCTTAGAGGAGCAAATAAAAAATGGCAACTAGCATTTTATGATGCTGTTGCACCCTGCGGAGATAGAGCTTCTCAGAGTGGTTGCATTGTAGTTCACAGTATTTAGCAAAATACGAGATATATCAAGAGAGATGATCGAGTACACTTGCTAGACAAGTCCCCGTAAGGTAACAAACAGAAAAATTACAACTTGACTGTGTGCTGAAACTGCTTAGCTGATTTCCAGTACTGGGCATTCAACAAAGTGGATGGAGGGCAGGAAATCTCTTGACTGCACAAAACCCCTCCAGTTTCAAGTCCTGATTCTGCAGAGCATCTCAGTGTGTACCTTAGGCTTCCTGGTACTGCTAAAGCCGCACTTACATGTTTTGCTATCCTGGGGCTATACTGAGGAGGTAGGCAGCAGGAACTTTCTGAGGAGCTTACCAGAGCATTTGTCTGCAGGAGAATAGCAAGGATACAATAAAGAATATCTCCTACCTTGACTATACTCAGCTATAAATAAAATGTAAGCCTGGGGATGATGGTACTGCTCCAGGTCTTCCTGTCAGTGCTGCTGGGTAGGACACCGAGCCTCTGGGTGCAAAATGTGATTTTTGTGGAGCAGCTGTGAAACAGGGATTTTGTGTCCAATTTCTCTGTCAGGAAGCGCTTTGACTGGGTTCAGTAAATCAACTGGTTTTGATGCTGAATGGCAAAGCCCCAAGTGAAAGACCTAATTTAGGCAGCCTTGACAGAAAATAATAAAAAAAAATCAGTAAAAATGATGTTTTCATAGAGTTCTCAGTTCTGTCACAATTTGACTGAACATTTATGACCACTTCTGTATTACTTACAGATGTAAAATATGGATTATTCAGTCTCATCTCCAACAATAGTGACTATTGCCATCACTTTTGAGAAAGTTCTGGATTTATACACAGGAAGGACTAATGTAACATCAGCTGAAGTGAGTAAAGGACAAGAAATGTCAGCCAGGTTCTCTAAGCACCGCTTTGCTGTAAGCAGGCATTAATCTATTTTAAAAAGCTGCAACTTTTTTATTTGATACTTTTGTCTCCAAAAAGGGTGCTGCAATTGGACTTCATTAAGGCTTGTCAGCTGTAAAAATGTTTTCCCAGACTGGTCCTTCCCTTTATCCTTTGCTTTCAGAGGAACCGATTCAGCAAGGTGCATCAGCTGAGGTGTAATTAGTTTAAAAGTTTGAATGGGCCTTTGATTTCTGTTCCTCTAGTCGTGTTTAAAGCTTCAGACTCGCTTATATAGTATATTAAATTGAAGACTTGTTGTCTTCCTCCTACATTCATTTGCTCTTTTCAGTCTTTATCTTTGCTTCTTTTCTGTGTTTTTTCTGTCTTCATGTTCTTGTTTTGCTCATGCTTTCTGTTCTGACTTGTCTTTTCTCTTCCTCGTTTCTTCTCTTTTATTTTAGTTTAATTTAGAGATTCCTAATGGAGTGAAATAACTGAGTGAGATAGAATGTTGTGGTTTAACCCCAGCCAGCAACTAAGCCCCACACAGCTGCTCGCTCACTCCCCTCCCGGTGGGATGGGGTAGAAAATTGGAAGAATAAAAGTGAAAAAACTCACGGATTGAGAGAAAGACATTTTAATAGGGAAAGCAAAAGCCGCGTGTGCAAGCAAAGCAAAACAAGGAATTCATTCACTGCTTCCCATTGGCAGGCAGGTGTCCAGCCATCTCCAGGAAAGCAGGGCTCCATCACGTGGAACAGTTACTTGGGAAGACAAACACCATCACTCCGAACGTCCCCACCTTCCTCCTTCTTCTCCCAGYTTTATATGCTGAGCATGACATCATATGGTATGGAATATCCCTTTGGTCAGCTGGGGTCAGCTGTCCCAGCCGTGTTCCCTCCCAACTTCTTGTGCACCCCCAGCCCACTCGCTGGTGGGGTGGTGTGAGAAGCAGAAAAGGCCTTGACTCTGTGTAAGCACTGCTCAGCAGTATCGAAAACATCCCTGTATTATCAACACTGTTTTCAGCACAAACCCAAAACGTAGCCCCATACTAGCTTAAAATTTGAAGGCTGAGCAATTTCTCTCAGGTCCTGATTGAATATTAACTTTCATGAGACTCAGAAAATTTTTCACTGTACAGAGAAAACYAAAATCCCTTGAAGTCAATAGAAATCTTTCTACTGACTTCCGTGGGCTCCTGTGTAGGGAGTACTCTGATATTCCTTCTCAGTTTTGGGAAGAGTCTAGCAATTTTAACAATACTATTTAACTGCCTAGGGAAAAAACCAAACCAAACCAAACCGTACCAAAAAAAACCAGGGCAGTGCAAAATATTGTATTCTTTGTGTTTTCTACGCCCATAATTTTGCAATAGCCATGATCACGTAAGATCTAGGGAGGAAAGATTAGTCCTGCCATCCATTTGCTGAAGGCAAAAAATGCTTTGATATGTTTCTCTCAAGCTGTGAGTTATAAAGCTTTGTGAAAATAGAGTGGAAAAAATCCCAACACACTTGTGATAAAGTGACTGAGTAAGCAGTTCCATGCGGACTGTCATTTTCCTTCCTAATTGCAAATGCCTTCTAACACCTTTCCATCACTTTATTCAGCATTTTTAATAACCAACAGTAAATGTGAGTAAATCGCATTGACCCTTAAGGTCCATATATAGATCAAAATAAACACACACAGATTAAACACGTTGTTGCTTTTACTGCAATGATATGCAAACAATTATATACCAGGTCAGTCTAGGGCACCATTGATATTGCTTGCCAACCAATTTATTTGTGAAACCTCTGACCCCCTTTAATGTGCTTCTTCAAAGAGGGAGACCTAAGAGGCTCTTAGGTATGACTGATGGAAAATTGGCATGTCTTTTTTTTTTTAACTAGTAAAAGATTTCAAATATTTTTTATGATTTATTTCTAACTTAAAAGAAAGGTAAACTGATAGCAATTTAAAATCTGCTCAGTGATGCTTTCCTTAGATATTTCAAAACATACAGATTTGGATTCAGAGGAAATATTAAAATAACATCTACAAAGTGTAATAGACTTTCATAATTTTTATCCACTTTTCCATTGGCCATAGAAGAATATGTCTGTCTGTTCTTCCAGGATATGCTTTAGGATATTGTCTTTCTTGAAAATGTTGTCACTTTAGCTAAAAGAGTGTTTGGGCACGAGATAAAGTTTTTTTTTAAAAGAGACATTAACGTGGTGATTTGCTTATATTGCTCTCATTATTATAACAGYTAGAATCTTACATTTGAATCATCAATACATGATTCAGAGAGGGGAAAACAACTTTAGAGCTGAATACAAAAGAGACAGTGTAAATCGTGACAAAACATTAATCTACCAGGGTTTAAAGCCCTGGTAATAAAATATTTTTAATGCACTCTATCCTCAGTAGATCCTCCAGAGAAGTACACACAATACTGGATGAAAAAAATGCACTTATTAGGATTCAAAAAATGAATTTAAATATTTTAATGTCAAGTATTTATAATAATTTCTAAATTTAATTAGTGAGCAGCATGCTCGATCAATGTATTTTTTAATATGATTGCGTTCTCAAAGAATGATAAAAACTAAGGCCAGCTAAGGTGTGTATTAGCATGCAGTCAGAAAGTTGTCATTGCATATATTGTTCAACTTCCTGGAGAAAGTAAAGTACAAATATATATGTATTTATMATTTGATTCTTCAAAAGCTATCATGAACCCATACCTTTTCTTTGTACACAACCATTTTCAGTTCTAGCTCTTGACCTTTGTGCATTGTTCACATGAAAACAGAAACACAAGCAAAACCATGTTTACATTTGTCTGCTCTCCTCTAATAGCTCATTATGTAATTGACTGAGATTTTATAACATCCTGAACAAGATGCTTTTTCTGAGACAAACATGCTCTGTCCTGATTTTTTTTTTTTTTTTTTTGATACACATTTTCTCTTAGGAGCCAATTCATCATGGTAGATCACGATGTAATTGTGGTAGGCGGGTGCTGATCCCTTTTAAATGTTGGTAACAAGAGCCAAACCTCTGAATGGTCTATGGAAGCAGGCTGGAGTGTGTGAGGTGATAACGGGGGAGCAAAAAGTGCTTGCAGTCAGGAAAAGGAAGCCATGATCCTGCATTGCCAGCCACAGATTAGTAACTGGCAACTACTAGTAAATTCAGCAGGCTCTGAAGGCTTCACAGAAGCTTGATGACACAAGATAAAAAAGATTGCATTTGTTCTGGCTAGGAGATGAGTTCATTTGTCCAAGCAGCTCTTTGTAGCCTGTCTGAATGGCACTAGCACCCTAGTTTTGCATATATTAAACTGGAATGGCTGTTTTTCATTAAGGTGCTGCTCTCCTCTAGGCATTCAAAGCATTGATAGTTGTACAGTCTAAGAAAACAGGAAAGGCAGCGGGTTGCCCTGAAGGAATTTTTGACCATGGAGCTCATGGCAGTTCCTTCTGTCTGCACCAGTTTGTGGTTGGTGCCAGTGTCAGCTGGAGCTGCTCAGCTGGCACGCGGTGGGCTGGGGCCAGCCCAAGGGGCTTGAACATTTTTTCTGCACATGTTTGCAAGCAGGCATTGATGTGCGTGTGTGCGTGTGTGTATGTGTGCACGTGCACACACGTGCTCATTTAGTCCTGTGGTTTGCTCCAGATACATCACAGTGCACCTAAGGTAAGATAGTAATGTGACTGGCCTGTGAAGCGTAGAGTAGTCCAGCAGCTGTGGGATGGACTTTCTAGGGTCTTGTCAGAGAACACAAAACTCTGACGAGATGACAGATGTCACATGATGTTTGATTTAGGTTGTCCAGCATTTTCTAATTATTGCCTTAGACATGGAAAGCTGATCGTGAGGTAGTAGCTGGAGACATTTTCTGCAGCAGAGGCAGGTTTCATCTCACTTTATGGATCTTAGAAGCTCAGCATCTAGTCAAAATTTATTTCACCAACTCTCCTTGGTAGTCCAGGTTGAAGAAGAGGCAACCACAGAAAGCAGTTCATCCCAATTGTTTTAAACTTTACTCTGGTGTGAGATGAATCATTGTTTGGTCTCCTTCCTCTTTCCATTGACTACAGAGACATTGAAAAAGACTACCTTAAAACAGATATCTGTCTTTCAGATGGCTAAAAGTATGTGAGATGAAGCCTACCCCAAGGACTAAGTGGGTTATTATACCTCTCCTTGATATTAGCAGATTAGTTTTTCCGAAGTAGATACTACTTGTAGCAGCCAGTATTTTCATTGCCTTTGTCACATATCTACCATATGGGTCATGGATGTATTTCCCAGATCTGTTTCATAGTTTGTACCATAAATATTCCTCGCAGCTCTAGGCTTCTGCCTACATATCAGATTAAATTGGGGTGAAGAGGCAATTAGTGCCATGAGATCTGAGTTCAGAATTTTATGCCATAGTGAGTTGAACTGTGGATTCAATTGTGGAAAACAGGCTAAGTGTTTTGAGTGGTATTATTACCTAATTACACTTAYCTAATTACATTTTAATTAGGATGAGTAGCCGAGGGTTCAGTATTCCCCATAAGAAGAGGCTTCTGTCCGAAGGAGTTGACAGCTCTTTGGAAGGTATTGCACAGGAAAATTATTGATTTCAGTCTACTTTGGTTTTTATAGCTCTTTCCTGTCATTTTATGTATAGATAGACTAAAGAATTACTCAATTTTAAGTGTACCGTAAATTCTGCAAGTATGGATTGCATTTTTACTTCATTCCTTTCTTCACAAAATGATGTTGCTGTGGGAATGTGTTCATAGACTGACATTTCACAGCATTTTTACAATGATTAGCACAAAAATGAAACATGGACTGCGCTACCTCTGCATATATTCTGGAAAAGATTGTAGCAAAGTCTGTGACTTTGACCTATTCAATGTTTTCAGTTTGGTGTGTTAGCCATTTCCAATATCCTCCATTTCTAATTTTGGTACTTTGTGAGGAGGATGTAAAATAGTCAGTCCATCAATACATGTAATAATGAGAAGGTCAAAAATGCTGATGTTAGTGAACAGGAAAACAGCCTTGTTGAAACCTGGTCACCTCCAAGTGTGCTTGTACTCTGAAAAGTGGTATTGCGAATGTTTCTACTTACTGTCTTTCTATTTCTTTCTGATCAGGTTTATTCAGTTTAGTTTGTTAAGAAATTGTCTTTTTTTCTAATTGCAGTATAAATGTTTCTCATGTTAGACTGTTATTTTAAATACTAACATTATTAAGAATAGAAGTTCTGCATTCAGAAGTTATGACTCTATCTACTGCAACTGAGACCAGTAACCTCTTTTATGATATTTGAATGTTTCCCTCATCAGTGCTTAATATACACTTATGCAATGATTTCCCTGGGACTGCTTACGTGCTTAGGATGTAATATGTACTGCATATTTCAGAATCGTCCCTCAGTTAACAATTATTTTAGTCATATGCAAGTCGGGATGAACTTATTCTTAACTTTGTATATATACTCCGGATTGCACAGTTTCATGGGAATAAAATATAATAAAGCATATTCTTCAGATAAGCAGATATGATGACTCAAAAGACACAAAGTTTACACATCTGTTGGATAAAGCACTTCCATGTTTATACAATAACTTTCCAAAGAGGAAATGTGCTTTAATCATTCATGTTTTTTATTTCTCTGCCTGATGTTCCCAGAAGCAAGTTCTTATGGGCATCACATTAAAGCATTGAGAGATCCTAGTCAGTGATGCTGCAGCATCATTCCCAGCCATACTTTGCCTTCTTTTGCTCAGCTAGTGAACAAATCAAACTGTGATGTCTAAATTCTCACGAGAAAGAGTGTAGTGAGAGCCAAATGTGATTCCAATAAGAGACCAAATAGAAGCGACAAATATAAACACAATCTGGTTACTGCCCTACAACTGTGACTTTGCAGACTTTCCTGGATACTGTTTTGGATTGTTCTGTCACCATGCTGATGTACTTAATCCAGGATCCTGCTATTAAAATAAAACGAAAAAAAAGTTACATGGGATTCTATTAGGTGTTCACCTTCAAAGAGGTGTTGGTAAAGCATAATGACAGAACATAGTACAAAGTGTGATTCAGTCAATTATATTGAATTGGTTGCATAAATCTAAATGCTAAAAGCTTCAGAAAGAATTAAAAAATTTCCATTTGTTACAGAGGGACAGAAGGAATAAACACATTGTTCTCCAGAAAACTGTGCTGAAGAATCTTTAACATACTTAATACCAAGGGATTATGATGATAAAAGCCCTTTGCACATTTGCTCACTCTAGTTTGTTTCATCTTGTTCAGCTGCTCTCTCACTGTTACGCATTRAACATATATTTTGAAAGGATCTGTGCCAGAACATGTTTGTGATGATGTAAAGGCCGTAAACTTTTCAGTACCTCTTCATAGGACGTTTGCCTCTAATTATTTCCATCTTCAGTTTCTGAAACTTCAGTTTTCAGTTTTAAGAGTGATTTCTGTAGGTGCATTCTAATACCTTCCCCTGTGTCCTTGTCTTATCGTCGTAACAGATGGTGGCATCTTAACAGAATTTTGGCACCTCTGTTTTTGACAATCTTCCTTTATAGCAGAACCTCAATTTGTTACCTAGGGTAAGAAAGTTTAAGGTGAACATCGGAAAGATAAGGTAGACACTTTAATATTGACTGCCGTTCATTTACATTCCAAAGGATCTCATGCACGTTCTTATGCAAAAATTTGCATATTGGATAAACACAATATTTTCTTATATAATAGCTTGTTCTTCATAGTCCTTTTACTCCAGCTGTGCAATTTTTGGGGGGTTTGCTTTGGAAGCTATTGTTTGTGCAACTTTATATTGGCTCCTCAAAGCTTGGAGTTTTCACTTTGGCACATACGTCCACTTCTGTGATTCTGTTAAAATGTATACAAGAAACCTTCTTGCTGCACATACAGATTTTTCCTCAGACTTCAAGGCTGTCTTGACTAGCTGCCTCATTTCCTAAAAGTCCTCCTAGCCAAATATTATTGACACTTTCCTATTACTCAATACATCTCCTCTCACAGATGTGTTGGATTTAATTATATCACAAAAGCTTTAACTTTTTTGGCTGAACTGTTGTTCCTTCCAGATGAAAATTAAACCAGATGTGCTACTTAAAGCCCAGTCGCAAATTATAATAGCTCTCCATTCTGCTAAAAATTAGTATCAGGCAAGGGCTGAGTGCAGAAATTTGGGGTTTCAATTAGATCCAGTGCCCTCTGCACACCCATCTCTGGCATGGGTCAGGAAGCAGGAGCTGCAGAAGGGCAGCTGCTTCATCAGAGAGAGGAATGAAGTAAATAAACTCCAATGCTCATTGGTCACTCCTTTACTTCCTTTTTAAAAAAAAAAAAAAAAAAAATTAAGTCTGGCTTTTTGCTTATTAAAACCAGCTTTCTCCACCATCTCCCAAAGAACAGGAACAGAGGAGAAAGAAAACTCCTTCATAGAAAAAACAGCCTATAAGCATCTCTCAGAAATTACCATCTGTTAACCCTTGATGACAAAATGCTACTCTAGTGTGGTGGCTCCAGTGCCTTGGGATATTAATTATGAGAGGGAGTTGCATAAAACATTCTGAATATCTTACRCAGTTTGATATGGCATTACATTACTCCAGACCTTGTTATTTTATGTTTTCCATGGACTGAATGCTGGCTAATTACCAGCTAGGCCTCATGCCCGTAAAAATAAGCTGGCTTTAAATTAGAAAAACTGTTTTAAAGAACAGGTATAAAAATTTTAGTCCACCGCATGCCAACCGTATTCCTGATGCTTTCTCCAAATTCCCTCTCTAGCCTGTGYTCCTCATGGAAAGTTTTATGGAGTCTGTTACATACAAACTTCTAAATCTCCATACAGAGAGAGGACTTGTTAAATGGAGGTGTGGAAAAGAAGAACAGGTTGTGGGGAAACTGCAGAGTATTGAAAATCACAGGACTCACCACAATCTAAGATATTTCTGGGGAAAAATCCATGGATTCTAATCTTGATCTTTTTTATTATGGGAACATTTCAACAGGGCAAAAATAATTGTTCTTCAATTTAAAAAGAATTTAATGATAGCTAGTGATGCAGTGCTCTGAGATTTAACCAGTCAATTAAAAATGACATAATAAAAATGAGGGGGAACTGTTTACAAATGTACCGAGTTCAGCTTGCAACATATTTGAAAACCTTGGGAGTGGTAGGAGAAGGGTGATCTGTGTATGATTCCTAGTTTAAGAGACCAGTGGTCTGGCAGGCAAGCTCAAATTAAGCCGTCAGACAGTCTTTCTAGTTTGCACATGAACTGATGACCTCAGGTTCATTGAATTAAAAGGAGTGCAATGTTCACCCRCTGTTTCCACACAGGAAGCAAACTCAGTGGCTTTCTTCACTTTTGCATTTGGATCAGTAATTTTTACTATAGCAGAGTGGATTTTAGACAACGATGATCAAATTACAAATAACAGCGCAGTTGCTAACACCTAAGGGCTTACCAGGGTGTACTCTTGATTGCTTGCACATTTATGAGAGTTTCCTGGGCTCAGCAGGTGCTTTAACAGTTTCCAAAGCAACACTCTGGCTCAGCACAGTTTGCCTTTTTACTGCTTCCATGTCCAAGGTACTCATTCCCACCTGTAACACCCTCCTTGGCAAGACTGGGCATTTTAGGATACACACTGGTCGCTACATGCCAAACTGGTACTCTAAAGGGGTACCAGACAATTTTCCAGAGAAGGAGGTGAAAAGGAGTCACGGTTTCCTGGGAAACATTTTGCATTAACAATTCTGAATTTTCACCCCAGTATTTCCCAAGCCTTGCTTGAACCATTGAAGGAGTGAAAAAAGATTAAGTTTGTAACTAACCGTGGAAACAACTGTGACGTGGGGCATGAAAACAATTTTATCATGTCTAGTACATCAGGGTACATGGTTAACTAGAGCACAGGGGGTACCCCAGTGTCTTAGGAGTGTCTTCAGTACCCTGGGATGAGTCTGGCAGAGAGGTGTTACAAAGCCATCTGACATTTTCTTCTGCCTAGGAGGAGTAATCCTAAAAGAATGGCTCTGTTCAATAGATTTTGTGCTGATTCATGCCCTTGACCACACAGGCAAAGGCGAGAGCTGGTACCACCCTGTGAAACAAGTTCACTTGTGGCTTCTGCCTGGGTTTGTGCCGCTCCTGATTGCAAGGCTGTTTTCTTTCCAACTATCTTCTAGTCTGGGACATTTTGAACAGAGATGACAACAGTCATATTAAACCATGGAGTATTGCTGTTTTATTTAGTACTGGGAAATCACGAAGACAGTACTGGAGTAATTTCCGTATGTGACCTAAGACAAAATTTACATGTGTGCAATTCGAACGAAGAACAGCCTACACAGAACCCAAAGGGAAGATGTGTTCCTGAGGCAATAGCTTTGCGAAAGGTTCATCTAGGATTTTAAGAAATGAATGGCTGACTGAGACCACTGTTACTTTAGAAAGTCTTAAGAAGCAGGAGAAGATGGAAAATTTTTAAGATAGCAAGAGAAAAGGACTAAAGTAAATRAGAACTAGAAAATATAATGGAAAAGAGAGAAATGCGAGACACTGACAAAAGCTTTGAGAAATATACTGGTGAATGGAGACCATGAAAAGACTGAGATCTTGTCTGTCAAATGTCTCTCTGTAGAAAGAACAATATTACAGGAAAAAAAAAGTTTGTTTGAAATCTTTAACTTGAGGTGATATTCACAAACATACCATTTCATATCCTTTAAGGCCATGTAAATAAGATAAAACAGAACTGTTTGCAGTAGAGTAACTTGCTGAAGATCAGTGGGAAAAATCTTTGCATTATTTACTATCCAGATGGAAAACAGAACTCAAACCTGAGCTTTCCAATCATGAACTTTTTCTTAAGAGCTCACAAATAAAGAACTGGTCTAAGACACCACACAGAGATGTGCCAGTGTATTAATGGCAAATGGTGTTTAGCCTGTGCAAACATGACTGCTTTTAAGACAACAAGCATTTTCCATGAGAAGCGTGTCTTTGATTGTCTGGATTGTGCCAAATGAGGTATATGTTCTTTTTCCAGTGCAGTCTTTTAAAATTTAGTTACCAGAGGAGACAGGCAAATTTGAGCTATTTATATATTTTACATGTGCAACTGTTGTACTGTTAAGTTCATGTAATGCCATCAGACACAAGGAACTTGTGAAATGTATAGCTTTCCCCAGAAACTGCAACACAGTGGGAATTTTTATTGTTGATTTGTTAGGATGCGCACATCCAAAGGGACTTTTGACCTACTTCAGCACTATATATAGAAACCTCTGCTGAAAGCCAACACATAAGATTGCATCAGTAAAAGACATTTTATCAGATATTGCTGAAAGAAATAATTTAAACAGCACAACTCTCTTTTTTAATGTAAAACTGGATGTTCTTTTTTTTTTTGTTACAGCAGACACGTCTTTGTTATAAAGGTCCAAGAATTGTAACATTGGAATAGTTAAATACATAAAAACCAGGAGCATTAATCATAGTAATATAAAAAAGGCAGACTTCCTTTTCAATACAAGAATAATGTATTGCTCTCATGACAGTATATTCTTTCATTATCATTGTGATTATCACAGGACTGACTTCACTCATAACCGGCAGTAACTCCAATGCTTGCAATTCATGCTGAAATAAATATTGCATTCATCCTCTCTGATCTGAACCTAACCCAAAGTCAACACAGTTCTGCTTCTGTATTTACAGAGTTGAGGGTCAGTTGATACTTCCATTATACCCTTTATTTTTAAAGGTCTTAACTTGGGTTTTGCTTTTTGTTGTGTTTATTTTAGGCTTTCTATACTTAAAATATTAACTGCATGAAAACCACATGTGTATGCAAAATAAAATATGCATGCCAAAGAAAAATCTTCATCCAACTTTAAAATATATGGTTTTTCAGTGCCTGGAAAGAAAAAAAAAAAACCCTCCCATGAGGAGCCCATAATAGACTTGGTCCAAAGATAAGTCTGTGGTCCCAGAACTGATTCCTGGGAACCAGGTAATTTTGACAGAACTTCAGGAAAGTAATAGTGATTGGAGGTTTAAAAGTAAAATATGCACATCTGTTCTTGTATGCATGCTCACACACACATACACAAATTCACATGCACAGATGATATCAGTCTGAGTTACAAGTATGCCAAAGCCAGAGCATCCAAAGTCAGATTTTTTTATTCGCAGCACTGAAAGCACCGGAGTTATCTAAGTAATGATCTCCACCCATATACCATAATCTCCACTCATTCCCCACATACCAGCTCATTCCTTAACTCATGCCCAGGTGTATCAGCAGAAAGACAGATATTGCAGTTGAAGCTGGTGCATAACTAGCAATCCAAATATTATAAGGCAATATCTTATTGCTAAGGTTTGAAGTATAGTGAACTGGATGTCATTTGAATGTAAGAATTGCCTTGTCACTCTTGCTGCAGAGCCAATACAAAATTGCTGAATATCAGGAATGCCTGAGAAGACTTAAACAAATCAAAACCCTCCTGGTCCATCCTGGTAAAGGACATCTAAATTAGTATTGGATACACTTCTGTACCATGGCCATGAACCTGGACCAATCTTTTTAAGGTAATAATATAACCTTTATTTTAACTTTAGTTAATCTAACTGATATGGTTAGAGAGAAGATTTCTGTACCGTTTTAGAAGACAGATGGTGTGTGCAACCAGGCTGAGTTGTAAAAACATTACCTATGAGATAATAATTAAAAAAGAGGTGTTTACATTGTTATATCATTGCTCCAGTCTTCTGAATCCATGCCTATATTGTCTCAGGACAAGTTTTTCAAATCATTTTAGGAAGAGGGTAATGTGCTTTTCATAGGATTATCTGGCCCTTAACATTTTAAAAAATTTCCTTTTTTTCCCTGGAAAAAAACCTTTAATTTGTTGAGATTAATATAATTTACTCATGTTATTAAAGTAAGGCTTCCACATTTCCTTCTTTTGCAAGTATTGCATCACTTCAATAACAGTCAGCAATGCTGTCCTCACCAGTACTGTTTAAAAGCAATGACACCCATCCAGGATTTTTAAACAGGGAGATTCTCAGTCCTACCTGTCTGGTAAAAGCCTCAACTTGATAGAAGCTGTGACAGAGTCCTTTTCCCCTTTACTTGGTCCTACCCAGAAGAGGAACCCAGAGGCAAAAACTGCCCTATCTGTGTGGAAGAAGGGGGCAAGCAAGCCAGCCGCCCGTGGAGCAGGTGGATGTGGGCTTGGAGAGCTGGGCTTGGAGTGGTGTATAAGGCTATGTATATGAGCTCCTGAAAAGGCTCTGAGCTGGCTAGCGTACCCATCGTTGTTGAGCCTTGCTATGCAAGTCTGGCCTGTCACTGAGATTTTACTGCTTGCTGAAAGGAGCAAAAGTCTGGTTTGGTGGGAACTTTGCCTGGCATGGGCATCAGGAAAGTCCTGTCCCTGCTCACTGCAACGGATCTGYGGAGGTTGAGCAGCGAGATCCAGGAGTGGTGTCCACAGGGCTCATTGCTCCCGTGACTTCAGAGGAGTGGTGACAACTCTTGCTGGCTGAAGGGCCGCACGGGAGACCTTGGAGAAGCAAGCAAATTGCAGGGTGGAGGCCTGTCTGCCAAAATGCTAGCTGATCAAGTCCTCAGCCTGAGTGAGCAGATGTTAGCTAATCTCAGCATTTGCTGCAGCAGTGTGAATTTCCCATTGACAGCACTGGGCTGGAGATCTGTAACGATGATTAAGAATACCTACTGAATCACTGACATTGTGATTGCCGTGCTGTTGGTGGTTGTATATGCAGGGATACACCACGGGTTATTTTTAAGTCTAAAGCCTGAATTATTATCTTGGTCAGAACAACATGAATATTTTCTAATCCCTTAATTTGGTGCCGGAAGGAAACTGGGGTTTGTGTTGCCCCCTGTGGCTCTTCTTTTCTGTATTAGATGAAGGAAATGAAGCAAAGCCAATTCCAGTGAAGCTCCGAGCTTTTGAGTGAAAAGCACTGGAGGTCCAGCAAGCTAAATAGGAATGTATCAGCTGAAAAAAAAAAMMCCATAAAATAAAAGAATAATGTTTAGAAGGGTAGAGACAGGAAATTACTTGTGAGAAATGTATAACAGTGAGTGATTTCTTTTTCAAATGTATGACGCCAATTTAGTGTTTAAAGCTGCTCAATGGCTGGAATACAAACTTCTTGTGAAATATATTAGGTGTTTAGAGTCACTTAGTGGTTAGTAAAAAACCCTCCTAATGAAACAATGTATTAATTGCTCAGGGCCACTCAAAGCAAACACACATAAAATATTTAGATGTCTGGAGATGCTCAGCAGTTTGATAACCAACTTTTAATAAAGTCTATTCAGTGTTTAGAGTTGATCAGCAGCTAGGAAAACAACCCATGCTCAGCAGTAGAAATGCAGGGCTAATAAAATACAGAGCTGCTCAGTGGCTGCAGAGAGGTTTTTAAAGCTACACTAAAATTAGGGAGACTAAATTAAGCAATAACAGTAGAGGCACTGGTAGTTCCATAGGATTAATGGCTGGCTGGGATGAGTTGATGGCCTGTGGCTACATTTCAGGTCATTAACCCCAGCTGGTCATTAGTCCCCAGGAAATGCCCAGCACTGAGGTCATTATTACTATTGTAAGCAGTTAAAAAAAAAAAAAAAAAGCAGCCAAACAAAACCAACAATCCCTCAGCAGCCTTATGTGTGTTGTGGTATATGTATGTATGTAGTGTCTATATATATTTTAAGGAGAGACATCCATATTCATATTAACATAGATTTTCTCTAGAACAACTGCAATGCCTTAGAGTCAGTAAGATTATTGGGAAATCTACTTCCATTTCCACTTGGTACATGAATCAAAATCAAAGTTTTGGTGCACTGCACTCCTAGTTGATGCTGCCTGCCATCCTTAAAGGCAAGAAGGACCACCTCAGTTGGGATACTCAGTGTGGCCTCATTTGGGTTAAGTGGAAGGTGCATTTGGGAACATTCCCAAAGTCCTGTGTCCTTCACATACTGACCTACTTTGCCTTTCCTTTTTATGAATAGCAGAGTGGCAGCATTACATACTGTTATACTTTGCATTTTTATAGAAACATGTACCCAGAAGGATACTAAAGAACTTCTCAGAGACTCTACAAAGATTGCTGGGCTTGCTGCTGAAATGCAGTTTCCCTTGGGATAATGGCAACCCTTTCTGGGCCAGCAATATTACACAGTAGTGTTTTAACAGGAGGAAGTGAAGATAAAATTTAATTGAAACAACAGGGGAAATTTAGGCAGGTAGGACATAAATACCTGCTGGAGTTTGGCCAGGATTAACTTCCCCAAGTCATTCTACAACTCATTCTGACTGTCCAGCCATGAACATATCTACCCTGTCATGGGTTTAGCATTTGCCTTAATTTTCTCGGTTTAATCATTTAGGAAGTAGTAGGTAGCTGCCATGCTACACATTCCAGAACTAAAAACCATACTTGCAGCCTGCTTCTGATATATAGAGAAGAATTTTACATTTCAGGACTGGGATATAGCTTTGCAAATCACCAGGAGACACCGTGATTGTTTAAATGCTATGACTTATGCTCTGGATTATACTCTGGAAGCATTTACCCCTTTCTATTAACCTAAGCAAGGCACCTAAAGCAGAAATGATAGGAGTACTTCCATAAATAGCTTACAACAACAGTAAGGCAAGATAGAMAGGGAAACAGCAGATATCCCTTTCACAGGAGGAGGAAATCTGTTGTGGATTGTTTTTGTTGTGATTGGGGGCATCTGTTCTGGATTGCCCAAGATGGCCTGCAGACCGAGGAATGGAAGGGCTTCTTCCAGCTTTCACAATCAGATATCCAAAAGGCATCCGATCATGCCTATGAGAAATTCCTTCTTGTATCTCCAGCTGATCAGCAGATTAAAACTTTTTTTTTCTTACTTTCTCAGGGTGATCAGAGTGGATTCACATCTCCCAGCCTTGTTGCCTAGTTTGTTATAATGACCCTTGACTCTTCAGTTTAACATATCAAAGTCAGAAGTCTGAAAAACTGAATGTGGATTTATGTGCTGATCTTCTAGGCTCCTAAATTTGATTGTTGAGCTCTCTTGCTATTACTACATAAGAATCTCTGCAGATGCATTTATTTATCTGTCATCTGTGCACAACAGAGGCCTGAGAGCATCAGCACTGTTCTCCAGCTGACCATGTCACTGTGGGGATAGGAAAAAGGACTCTCATGTTATGGACATCAGAAAAGAACTCATTCTGTGAGCTTACAAAATCTTGCTCACATCCCAGCAGAATTGTTACTTTCTTTGAAATATTGTCCTTCAAATCTATCTCATAAGTTCAGTCTACATTAGAATTTGTGTTTTTTTTTCTTTACCTGAGGAGGTCTTATTAAAAGGAAATAAATTAACTAATACATTAAAAGAGATGATGATTAGCAGAACAGCTTAGAACCAGTTTTTTACATTCAATCATATTCAATCAACTAGGTTCTTCAGTTTTTAACCTTAGATAAATCTGGCATCCTTTCCTGTGTCTGTTGGGTCAGAGTGTAGAATCATAGCACAGGCAGGAGCAGTGTTATATATGCAAAATTTTGTTATGGGCAAAATGAAAGCACATCTTATATGTAAATCCTGAATTTATGATTAGGATGATTGAAATCTTATCATAGTAATCAAAGTATTATTATTAGTTCAGATATTGTAGAAAAAGAAAGAAAAAGAAAATAAAAAATACTACTGTACAGGAAAAGTCTCAATAGTAATGACATAGCTAAAATTGCTATACACACTGTCATGGAGAACTGAGGGTGGGGTGGCCTCGAGATCTGAACCATAACACTCACTGACATGAAATCTAAAATTTATTTACCAAGTGGGATGGGCAGAGCAGGTGGTGATTTCTATTCCAAGATTTTACCATACCCACACACACTCTGTAGACACACTCATGCCAACTAAGGCCCCTGCACCTTTGGTCCAGTCTCAACCTGTACCATAGACTTGGGGAAGCAGGGCACTCACTCCAGCTGGTCACCGTGCCCAAGCCTTGGCAGGTGGCCCAGCTTCCACACCTAGTGATGCCACCTTGGCTCAGCTTTCTGCACAGTGCTGGGCATTTGTGTATATGTTCCCTCCGAGACACTACTCTCTTAACTATTTGTTGCTTTCTAAGGTAGATGTTCAGCATAAGCTGCCAATAGCTTTGTTGATCATGTAGCTGCAGGTCAATCTCTTTGACTTTCTGTCTAAGACTAATTAGTGGTCATGAACTTGATTGCCATCACTTTCTAGCCTCTGCCCCAAACATATTACAAGGATGTAGATTTAACAGTTCATCTGTAACAATTACCTGTGCTCCTTTGTTTTTCCACTGCCTACCAGAATCATCAAATGAGTTAGATCTGTGCAGATACAGTCCAGACATTTTATCAGGTGCTTTCAGGCAGTCCTTGTCCTGTGACAACACATGCTTCCCCCTTTCCCAGTGCTATTTGATCCCTTCCACCACCCCTCTGCTGTCCACCTGGGGTGTGTATATCAGGGCACAAGCCACTAGCATCTTGAATCCTTTCCTGTGATGACCATGATGTTGATATTGATGGCTGCTTCTTCCTCCTCTTCCTCCTCTTCCTTCCTTCCTCCCTTCCTTCCCTTCCTTCCCTCCTTCCTTCCTCCCTCCCTCCCTCCCACCCTCCCTTCCTCCCTTCCTTCCTTCCTTCCTTTATTTGGATTAACTAGGGGCTGTTTTTATCTGTTTTCTAACATGCTGTTATATCTTGCTTTTTCTTGGTCTACAGCTGGACATTGCATCTGAATTTATGGTCCATTCTATGTATGTTAAATTCTTATTCTTTGATACTCCTAAAACTCATTTTGTCCAGCTCCATATCTGCATTTCTTTAACTGTCTGGTGGTGGGCTGTTTACACTCTTAGGGTCTCCAGTGCTAGCCACTGTCTTATCTCTTATCATCCCATGCCTACTCCTCTACACTGCATCCTGCGTCCCCACTTCTCAAGACATCTGCTGTTGTACCACCAGGCTTGTTCTCTACAGTACATTGCTATGTTAGAGTCATAAATACTAATTCACCACAGCATAACTACTTGATAGTACTTGTTAGTACTGGTCATTAGACAAACTACTCCTACAACTAACACATGCTTTGTTAAAACAGAGTTCCTCGTAGTTGAAGAAAGGTTCAGACAAACCACTCTTGACAAACCTTGGTCTCGAGGCCTTGCAAACTCAGTGAAAAACCTGTGGCTCATTACCAGCAAAGGCAATGTCAGCACGGTATTACTGGCCTACAGGGCTACCGCAGGAGGACTCAGCTCCCGCAGAGAAGCAGCCCTATTTCCTTCTCTGCTTCCATCCCTCTCTCTGCCTGTCTCTAGAAGATGAGAGGGAAAGCAAAGTGAATCCATCTTTCCCTCACTTTTTCATCTGCAGAAAACTATGTATAAATAGCGCCTTATGCCAAAACCTTTGCAAACCCTTGAGCTGTTCACTTTCTGCATCTTGCAGCGGCAAAGCTGAATAATTTTGTCCTAAATTGCACACAAGATCGCAATGACACAAAACATTAACGTTAGCTGCTGATGAACCTATTTCATTACTTTTAATAACATTATATCTGTGTTTGTCTGCTCAATGCAGTGATAACTTAGTGAAGGAGAATTAATTTCACATATTATCCACATAAGCAATAATGAGGGAAATCAGTTTCCTCTAGAGTTGCAGAGAGAAGTTTAATTAAATTTGGGTATGGGCCAATTGATTTCAGGTTGGTCACTTGCTTTCTGGCTGACAGTGGGACCTTAGGTCTCGAAGACAGGTGCAAAATCATATAAATCCGTGAGTGAAAATACCCATGGCTGAAGCAAGTCTTCAGAACTTTAGAATAGGGATGAAAAAGAAGTATTTTGAAATTAACTGCACAAAAGACTTTTTTGTAAGGTTGTTTTTATTAATCTTGTACTCTGGAAGGGCTTTGAATAGCTATGAACACACGTGTACCTAGCAAACCATGGGGTAGTAATATTGGTCACCTGAGAAAAAAATTTACATGATGCAGTCTGTCACCGCTGGGATATTGTGGTGTTATGAATGACGAGAAAAGCAATATACAGGCAGGCATGAGGTAAAGATAACCTCTGTCTCTTGAGTAAAGATGCTTCGTGTTGTATGTACTCACTTAGAATAAAATGATTAGCACTTTTGAGTACTTAATGCAAATGAAGTCTCTTTCACCACATCCACTACATTCAGGGGGAACAGATTCAGTGGGCACTGACTGGGTAGCTGGGCTGAGTATGGCATACTATAATCATATGTCATATGGTCGCTTCTCATGGAACCAAATCTATCTGAACACCCAATAATTTAAATACAGGTGTTGCTAATATCTTAATGAATCAACTCGTATAATTGGCTTCTTTAATAAATAAATATATTACTTAAAGATGACTTTTGAATCAGTGAGTTCTGAAAAATCAGATGAAGTGGCTAATCTATTAATTAAGCATTGAATTGACAGGAAGGTATAACTGGAGGAAAAAAAAAGGTTGTGATATTTTCACTTTAAAATGCATGCATATCAAACTGCAGGTGATACAGTACTACTGATCTGTAATAATTTAAATTACTGAAGGATCCAGGACTCAACTCAAAACTTAGCAATGTCACTGGCTCAAGGTCTTGGGGATGCTTCTATGAAAAGAAACAGGAAAGGCACATAGCACTATACCTGCAGCTGCATAATAAAGCTGTGGGCTCAGTCCTGCTCCAACCTAAAGGAACAAAGGTTAGGCAGCTGACTTAAGTGGGCACAGGATCAAGCTGCAAATCATCTGTGTGACCTTCACTTTATTGTGACTCACTTCCCAGTTCAGGGTAAACCCAGAATCTGCCTGAGAGTATTTTTGTTCCTCTAAGACAAAGGACAACTTGCAGCCTAAATGCTGAATATTGCCAAGGGGCTGCTGTAGGCTCCAGGAGCCTGGCAAAGGCAGGAGTGGAGAAGTGAACTTGTGGAGGAATGAGCAGATTTGTTAAAGCTGTACTAAGCTGTTACTGTTTATTAAATTCAATTTGTCAAAGGTGTAGTATAAATTGCTCTATCAGTTGCTTGTAAATGGCATCATTCTGTATGGGAAAGGGTAAAGAAAGGGTAAAGCAATGTATTTAACTTCCAATAAGCATCTAAAATATGTCATTCCAGAGAGCTGGGACTGACGCATTCACCAATACAGAAATGCAAGCGCTGTGCCTTCTATGACCTTCCCCCTCTTCTTCCCCCTCCCCACGTTTCTGGGGAGAATATGAAGTCTGGCCAGACATGCCTATGAATCCTTGGCAACATATATTGGCAAGAAAGAGCTGAAATTGCTATACCAAGTCATCATATGAAACTACTGGGAGTAACATTGTCAATAGTAAATTGCTATGTCGCAAGACAGCAGGTAGCAGAGGAAGATCCTAGCAGGGAGAGATGGATCAGAGATACAGTAGCTTACACCCCACCAGAGAGGATTACGAATGAAGCCCCAAAGGAACATGAACAATTTGGTAAAATTAGGACAGAGATTTTAGTAGCACAGAAAGAGGCTTTTTCAGTGAAATCCTCCCCTCCAATGCTAAGCACGTCAGGTGAGAGTCTATGTTGTGCCTCTAGGAGATGCAGCACAGACCTCAAAGCCAAGAGTCAAGAGGGAGAATAATGACTTTACATTACCTCTGTATCCTCATAATTCTGGGCTGCTCCTGCAGAGCTGGCCTGAATTTCTGCAGTTATGCGCTGCGGCCATACACCCAGCACATCCATCCTATTCCAGTCTGGCTCTGTCCCTTCCTTGCCCCAGACAGACCAAGAGCTTGGAAGACAGATTATAGAAATGTGTTACCTGCAAGCAAATTCATCTTGACACAGATATATGCTGTGAAAAATCTTAGTCTAAATGTTTAGAGCTGAGCAAAGCAATAAACAAATGAAAAGTCACAAAAACCTTAATGATTTCTTAGGGTTTGGTTGGTTTTTTTGACAAGACTGGGTTCTGAAGTCCTTCTTCAACTATTCCTATATGCAAAAAAAATAACAAACTTTCAAAGTATTGAGGTAGTTGGTATACCCATTCGCTTGACAAGTTATCCCCATGTCAACCATGGTACATAGCAAAACTCTAGATTTGTGAATTTTATTTAGGAAGGCTTCAAACCTGTATTGTGTTTTGTCTTGTGGCTGTCTCAGATAAATGTAATGCTATTATCTTTGCAAATTGGTAATGGAGTGATACCTCTCTGTGTATAGGTATTTTTTTTAATTAAAAAAAAGAAAAAAATTAAAGAAACAGTTTTCTGCCCTACAACCTTATTCAAAAATTAACATTTCAAGTGTTGCCATCATCTTTCAYATTTTCCAAGTGGCTCGACTCCCATCCCTGTAACATTTTTTCTGATTAGCCTGCTGTCCTGTTTAATCAATAGAGCTACAAAGCCAGCTATCTCTCACTCTATGGTTATCTTTCATTGTACAGTACATAATGCCGCTAGTCCTGCTGATAACAAAGAGCACACAGAGGGAATGTGGCACTGCGTGTTTGTTATCTTCCACTCAACTAAACATACCTTTCTTTCTCTCTTGGCTCTTATCAATGCAAAAATGCTGAAAACAAGTTACTCCTAGTGTTAACACTGCACATGCCGCGCAGCTGGGACCGAGATTTTTTGCCTATCTTAAGGCTGCGGTTTGCCGGCACTACAAAAGCCTGCCAATTTGATACATCACCCTGTCAACCTTTAAGAAGGCAGTGCAAAGCTGTACTGTCGGCAGCCAGCCTTACACAGACGGAGAGAATGCTCTGGATACACCGAGAGTGTAAGGCAGGGAGATTGACCCAAAAGCTGTTCGTGGTTGACCTCAGACCTGCAAAAAAAGAAAGTAATCCAGTTCTATTCTTTTTCATTTCCTACAAAACATGAAAGCTGATAAGCTTTGGTCTCTTTCATGGCAATAAGAAGACAGTTAAATTGAACCTTCRCTTCAGTTAGAGAACAATCTAGCGGTTTCCCTTCTCGCAGGTCTGCCACTCACAAAGGGTGAAAGCGCCTTGCTCAGAAAAAAAAGACCATCTTTTATGTCTTCCCTGACACAAAACACCCTGATGGATGTGGGTCTGGTCGCTCTGATCTTGAGAATTGTAACCAAGATCTATTTTGCTGGTGCCTCCAACATACATGGGAGAATCTGATGTTCCACAGTTAAACAGAATGATGACCATTTATTCAGACAAAATTTGAGAGAGACTGGCAATTTTTCCCTTTGCTCTCAATTATTATGTGCTGGTTGATCCTTAAAAAAGCTTAAACTGATGATTATCATTTTCCACAGTATTTTCCTGTTTGCTTTATTTCAAAAGAAAATGGCCCATAAAAAACCAGAATGTGAAAGCTCCTTAAAAAGAAAACACATAAATGTTTTCCTCTTTCCTGAGGGCATAAGTGTATTGGTTTATGTGTGTGCAGTATGTGTATGTGACAAAATACTTGTTAACTAAGAATGGTTTGAAGAAAAACACCCTGTGCATGTGTGTATCTACGTAGCATATCCATCTTTAGAAGTATACATGGAAGATCATATTACACGTTTTGCAACATGACTTTTATTAGAAGTATGAAAACTTTGCAACTATATAAGAAACACAGAAATATAATTTAGCTTCAGTATTGTATTTGATGACACTCAAATAATCTCCAAAGCACAGTTATGCTTGTGTTGGAATCACTTCAAAATYTGTAATTTCTAACACTGTTCTGAAATTTTAGATAAGACATGATCCTACAATGGTGGTTTATGTCTTGCTTGATAGCATGACCTTTGATAATGTGTCTCAGCAATGGAATTCAAAGCTTTGCATAGTATTTATGATGTGTTCATAACCCTACTACTTCTAGCTCTAGGCAAACACCGCGTATTTTCTTTCAGATTTTTAAATAAATTTACTTCAAGTGTGTTGATATAATGCTTGAGTTTGCTTTCTGCAAATATTCACCAAATGACTAAGACTAGTGTGAAAAACTTGAGATAAGCAAATTTACTGTCTAATACTCAAATATCTTTTTGAAGCTGGTGTTGGATTTTGTGCTGGATTCTACATTTTGGAGTTCCTTTATGTACTCTGCTGATTAGCTAAAAAAAAAAAAAATCATACAATCCAAAACCAACAAAATATTACTTGATACACTTAACCAGCCAACACAAATATAATCTGAGCTCTCATAGTGAACTGAGCATTCTGTGAAGTAAAATATTTCTTGGGACTAGCTTTGTCGTATGATTACTCTTGCTAAAACTGTCCATTGGATAGTTTTAATTTGATTTTTAATTAATTTAACATTAATTAATTTTCATTGTAATTTAAACCCTACCCTACAGAACTAGATAATTTAAGTCTCCAAAAAGTATATGCTATAATACAGGCAGCTCAAGTGTCAGTGACTTATAATTGAAATTTTCCCAGTTGGAAAACTCTGTGTATAGTTGCTTGTAACAGTGCCAAAATTAAGTCATCAGGTTCAAAATTTTCTATACTGGATGTCTGTATTTGGATGATATGAAGAAGTGTGTGTGTCTGTCCATGTCTGTGAATAAGTGAGCAAATACACGTGCATTTGTAAATGATTGTGAAATTAAAGATTCATTAATAAATTAATTTAACAAAGTATGCAAACTCTGTTAAACTGGAATTTTGGTAAAAGATATAAGAATAAGAACAATTGGCAGTCCATTCATCAAACTCCCTTTTGGAAGTATGCACTTAGCTAGATAGATAGTGCAAAGTCTGAATGCTTTCATTAATACGTGTCCCATTCATCTCTTTCTCAATCATATACACATAAAAATATTTTTATAAAATAAAGTAAAAAAAAAAAGTAAAGTAAAAACAGTGGATATGTATAAACATTTTGGAGACAGATTCATAGCTGATGAAAATAGTTGCAGTTCCCTAATCTCTAAATGAAAGCAAGGTATTTGAGCCAAGTGGCCTAAGTCTAGAATTGAGTACTGTATGTGTGAGTTGTGGTGAATCCCAGAGTTTATTACGCAGATCATCCCAAATGAGTACCAATAAAACCTTTATATCACATATGCAGTTAAGCTATGTTACACATTTAACATAAAAAGTATTTCAGAAATGGTTCAGGAGGTTTTATGATTTTTTTAATTGATACTCTTATTGCACTTCCTTCTATATTAAAGCCAAATTAACTTGGTATTATGAGACAACTACATAGGCCTCAGAATGATTACTGATACAGTTACGAACCACTAAATGATCTTAAGCAACTTGTCTATAAATGACTGTGTTCCACTCTTGAGGTCTAGTATCTGCCAGCATACCCAAGCCAGAAGCATTTGCTAGTTCAGATGGAAAGAGCTGCTTACTAGCTCTTTTCCCCTGAAAGAAACATGCTTCTGCATTCTTGAGAATAAGGAGAACCTCAGACATCTCCCTGCTTCAGAACTGAGTATTGCCCATCTTCCTCCTTAGCACAATGTAACTTGGAGAAGAATTTGTGCATTTCGTGGTGAACAAAATATCTTGTTCAGTTTTGGTTTGTTGGGGTTTTTTGGTTTGGTTGTTTTTTGTTTTTGKTTTTTTTTTTCATTTTCTTTTGTGGAAGAATGTTAAAAAATAGCAGACGCTTAAGAGCTGCTCAGAGGTTAAGAATGCTAGAATGAATCCTGACAGAGATAGATTAGTAGGCAGAATGCAGGTGAGGCAGTCAAAGGTGCATGATAAATGTAATTTATCACATGGATCTGCAATTTACCACATGAATATCAACTCCACCTTTGTGTGAGTCTGTTGTCTAATGTGGTAAAACCATCCCCTATATTTTCATAACAAATGTGACTAGTTAATACCAGGTCTTGTGACCGAGTAATTATAGTGTTTTCCCCTTAATTAGTAACCAGAAGAAAACAAAGTCAATTTAAGGAGTCTTAAATTAGGGAGAGATAAATTTAAGTGGAAGAAAGACTTGATCTGGTGTCTTTGCTTTCCATGTAAGTGTTCTAAACATAAAGAGTGGACCCATAAATGGACTTAAGAAGTATTGCGGTGTGTGGCACTGTAATATGGGTAAGTTATGAGGCCACTTAAGATAACGCTGATAAAACCTGTGAGTGTGTGCGTCTCTGTACGTGTGTGTGCACATGGAAGTCAGGGGAGGCTCTCTGCTGTGTCCTTTAGTGAAAACCTAGGATGCCAGAATGCACGTGCTGCTTCTGTGGTTGATCTGGTAGACTTTAGATGCCTGAAAAATGCCAGACTCTCTGTGATACCTTCTTGGGAAGTTAGTACCAGTCTTGGCATCACCACCTCAAGCTGTTTTCAAAAACTAAAATATGCTGAAAGAAATATAGTAAAAGTATATACCCTTAGGTATGTATTACCTAAAGGTAGGATAAAATATGTATAAAATACCACTGTTAGCTGTGTGCTAAATGTTAGATGGACAAAGGTACCTTGCTGCAATCTGGAGTTAAATATCTAAAGGTAGCAAATACCAACTCTTCATTTATAATCCCAGCAATTCCTGCTGGACATGACATGTTGTGGCACGTGGAGCTCAACCAGTACGTGGGCTAGYTAAGTCTTGCTGAAAGTGCCTCACTTAGAATCATAGAATCATGGAATGGTTTGGGTTGGAAGGGACCTTTAAAGGTCATCTAGTTCAACTCCCCAACTTGCCCAATGCACTCCCTAAATAACAGCCTACCTGCTGTTCTGGGAACCAGACACTTGAAAATTAGGCACTGAAAATCTGTCCTTGATTGTCTGAATAGTCCTGAAAAGAAATGAGGGAGAAAGCATCACCAGTGGGGAGTGAGGGGGGGGCAGATGGACCTCAGCTGTCCCACTCCCTGGGTCATGCCTGAATCAGTAGGTCCAAAGCATATCTCTCGCATCTTCACCTCCAGATCATCCCTGCTTTCTACGACGTGGCAATACAATGTTGGTGGTATCTTAGAGACAATGTTTTTAAGTCTCCTCTACTGTCTGAGGAGGTATCGAAAAGCCAAGTCTTCCATGTCTGAAAGTGACGCCATGGAAGAACAGGAAGATGAAACCGAAGAAAATGCAAGGAGACAAAGGACTCTTACAAAGAGAAATGGAGGGAAAAGAAAAGGCTGTGATGACAAAGCACAAATGGGAAGAAGAATGCCCAGGTATGGAATTATTAAAAAAAAAAAAAAAAGAAACAAACCAAAACAGAACAAAAAGGCAATTAGAATAATAATACCAACATAGTTTGGCTTTGGGGTTAACATTTGTAAAATGCACTCTTTGGGGAAAATGTGTTTTCAGAGGTAACAGTTATTTCACAACCTCAAGAACTATTCATATTTTCCCTACTGGCAATAAATACCTATGGTTCATGACAATACAGCTAGTGCTTTTGTTTATATTTATATGAAAATAGTGTTATTTATAATAGTACTTAATACTAATATTGCCATCTCAGTTCAAGCTTATTGTCTAATTTTCCTCCAGCTCCACTTTTTACATTAAAAGTATGTTAATACACTTCACCCTGAACTGTGGCATATTAATAATATGTCATGCTCCCATAGCAACACCTATCTATGGATTTCAAAAAACCTTGCAAACTGTGAAGCAGATGCATTTCTCAATCTCTTATAAATCATAAGCCATAGAATAAAAAAAAAAAAATCCCTTTCAAGGATTTGCCTATATTAAGAAACAAATTAGTAAAAGAATAAGCTAGGCTTGTACTCAGAGTTATCTCTTCTTGGCTGCTGTTGGTATTGTTCAACGCAAATCTTGTGGTGGAAATATTTTCTTTGTTGAAGCTGTGCTTGCAGAATGGAAGAAACAATCCAAACACTTAGGCATACCTCAGWCACACTTTTCCCAGCATGCTTTTGCTATTTCAGAGCTAGGCAGAGGAACAAAAGTATATGAAATGAATGGAAAAGACCCACACAGGGAGGACTGACTTCTTTACCTGTGAATGGTCAGCAGTCATAAACAGACTTTAGCCTACATAGACCACCACTGCTACCAAAGAACATCCTTGAAATCATGAAATAACTAGCGCCAGTGGTGGTACCAAACTGGGCTTCAATATACATGAAATGCTTTATAGAAAGTTGAGGGACTTTCTATAAGCCCCTCTTCAAAAGAGGGACTTTTTTTTCCAAAATATCTTTTTGCCTGGTACCTGGGTCACTGCAGTGGGAATRTTATACATAAATTCAAATCCCCTCAGTCTGAGAGGGGACAAAGAACTGAAATCTGCCCACATCTCCTCAAGGGCATCCTGCCAGGCTTTTGGGTGAAAAGAAATGACCACCTCTGACTGAGATTTGTATGAAATGTTTTGTTTGGTGCCTAATTCTGAGAGAGGGTCCATGGGGGACAGGCCCAAGAAAAGAGGCTGTCCTGGTTTTGGCTGGGATAGAGTTAATTTTCTTCCTAGTAGTTGGTATAGTGCTGTGGTTTGGATTTAGTATGAGAATAATGTTGATAACACACTGATGTTTTAGTTGTTGCTAAGTAGTGTTTACCCTAGTCAGGGACTTTTCAGCTTCCCATGCTCTGCCARGTGCACAAGAAGCTGGGAGGGAGCATAGCCAGGACAGCTAACCCAACTGGCCAATGGGGTATTCCATACCATATGACATCATGCTCAGCATATAAAGCTGGGGGAMGAAGAAGGAAGGGGGGACGTTCAGAGTGATGGCGTTTGTCTTCCCAAGTAACCGTTATGTGTGATGGAACCCTGCTTTCCTGGAGATGGCTGAACACCTGCCTGCTGATGGGAAGTAGTGAATGAATGCCTTGCTTTGCTTTTCTTGCATGCGTGGGTTTTGCTTTACCTATTAAACTGTCTTTCTCTCAACCCATGAGTTTTCTCACATTTACTCTTCCGATTCTCTCCCCCATCCCACCATGGGGGGGAATGAGCAAATGGCTGTGTGGTGCTTAGTTGCTGGCTGGGGTTAAACCACGACAGAGGCACAGCTGCTTTCTGGCAGAAGCATTTCCAATATTTTTAGAAAAAGGCTCTTGCCTGCAGACACTCACCTGAGAAACATGCTTGGGGCAGTGGCTGGGGCAGAGGTCCTGTCCAAATGAGCATTTTCCTCATGGAGCCTGATCTGTAGGAAGCTATGGTTTCCAGAGGTGCTGTGAGACCACCTCCCAGCTCACTGTTTATAAGAGCTCTCACAGGAGGACGCCTTTATTCTGCATTTTATAGGGACTTAGTCATAAGTCCCCAGATAACCACCAGTATCAAAACCAGGCACACTTGGCAATACTCAACACACAAAACCAGAACTACTCCAGGGACCTGGAGTACATTAAGGTAAAAAACTGAGTCAGTAATAGATTTTAGGTAYATCCAGATTTAGGTGGCAGCTGAGTGAGGGTTTTAAGCATGACAGTTTGGAGCATAAAGGTCGAAATTCCTTTTTTGTCCTATAAATCTGACTCCCGACTGGTTGTCTCCCCTGCCCTGAATTGTATAGAATTGCCCAGCCTCACGGCTGAGGCTTCTGATGGCAAAGTACCAATGGCTGTTGTAATGCACCAATTCTTTTGTGCACCTAGCCCTAGATGCCTAACCTTAAGCAGTAATTTTTGTCAATTTTGGCTCAAGATCTGAAGGATATACTGGCCCTTTCTGACACACAGGTGCTTTAAGTCTAAATTCCCAGAGTATTACCATCAAAGCTTCATTTTATATTGTTTCTCCTCGCTGTTTAACTATTTATCCTGGGCCACTCAATGTTTAATTTTATTGGTGATGAGGATTGATGAGGAAGATGAAGAGGGGAATTCTCTTTGGGCTGGTTAGTAAGATGTTTACCTGTTAGTAAGGCTAACAATTAAAAAGGTTTGAAAGAAAATTCTACTTGAAAGGTCTTAGGATCAGAGTTTGAGAGACTTTTTTGTGTTTTCAATTTATATATGTGACTCTACACAACTAGGCTTGTGCATGCCTTACTTTGACATGTTATTGCTTTCCTGGTATTTTTCATTAAGCTTGATGCCAAAAGCTCCTGAGTTGCAGATTACTGGAGGCCAGGAGAGTAACCTAGGCAAGCATCTCTATGTGCTTGCCCTCATCTTACACTTTTTACGAAGCACTTAGGGAATTGGGTACTCTTGGAGACAGAATGCTAAATTAGCCTGACCTTGTCTCTGACCAGGTACAGCTGTTCTCACGAACCTTAAAAATGCTGACATTTAGCATTTGAAAGTCATTTTTATAAGGCAGTATTACACTATTTCCTTGTATAAAACCTTAGATCAATATTAAAGTCATTCCATGCATGATGTAATGGAACCATCTATTATGTTGCAGAATGTTACATAGGAAAGCCTGCAGCATGTGATACTGGAAAATCAGGGGAAACTACCTATATTTTCACATGGACAGTTCATGAGCCCATACCCTTTAAAAGATTGGTGCCTTGGGAACAAGTCTTCAGATAATTTGGTGTGGGATACTAGAAACCCAGAAGCAGAGTCAGTGTGAGGAGAAGGAGGAGAGTAGGATTAGGGGACTGGAGGCAGGGACCCTGCGCGAGAGCAGTACTCTTGCACCTCCCACGTGCTGCTGACTTGGTTTTTATCTACATGAAGACCACTAGCTATTGGATGAAAATATGGCAAAACCCTAACATTTTAAGGTTCTCACTGATTTACAAAGAAAAAAATTAAAAAATTTTAGAACTTTTTTTTGTAGGTGGCAGTGTCCTTAAAAGTCAGAAGTACCCACTGACAGCATTTGGTGAACTGTGTCTTTATGAAATAGCTCTGCCTCTTTCAACGTGGAGTGCCATATATTAAGAGAATGTATATTTTAGGAATTGATGGAAATACCTATTTTTTACTTCACCTATTCAAACAAGATTTCAGCATGTAATGCACCATGAAAAAGGTCACCTAATTATAGCAGTTTTTCATTAACTCACCTGATTCCTGCCTGTACATGCACAAGCCATTCATCAGGTGGTATAGCCTATTAATATACCTCAGCTCTAACATCTGTATGCACAGGTTCAGTAATAATGTTCTGCGTCTACCTTTATATTTATTGCAAATGTATTTTATTAGGAGATTCAAACCAACGCACAGAATAAAGCCACCCACAGACTGTTCCTTAGGTCTTCCAGACATTTATGCAGGTGTTGAACTTTATATATTTGAAATAGCTGTTGACATTTTTTCCACCTATTCTTTTAATGAGAAATGGCCTTTAAAAAAATAAATAAAATGAGCACAGAAAGTCTGCAATATTTTCAAAACCTAAATAAATACAATATCTGAAAAAGAACATTATTATATTTACTTTTATCTTTTTCTTCCTGTTTTCTTCTCACCTCTCATTTCACTATTCCAGACTGGACCACAGCTGTGGTCCAGTCCATTTTACCCTTCATCGACCAGGGGTTTTAGAGGAGAGATACAGAAATCCCATGGTGGGATAATGACAGCCTTCAGCCTGGTGTAATCAACCTGGGGTGCAGCTTCAGGATTAGAAGGGACATCGAGCTCTGCACCAGTGGCTGTTGCCCCCTGTGCACTAACAGCACTGCTATCTCAGAGTCTCCAGCCCCATCCCCAAGGTGGGACAATCTCCTTCTTAGGGCAACTGTGACAGCAGGGTAGAAGGCTTTCCGAGGCATCACTAATTTCCCTGATGTTCTCAGAGGTTTTTAATGATATGACTTCCCTAGACAAGTAAGAAATCCGAATAAGATCCATGTCCCCATGTAACACCAGTTTCAAAAGCCTTAGGACTATATGAGCAGTGAGAAGATATCACTGTGCAGGCTGGCAGGGACTGAAAATGCTGGTGACCACCATCACTAATCTCATCAGGATATGACTGGAGTCGGGGACCAAGAACGACAGTGGCCTTTGACTCCTGGCTGATGCCTGGGGGATGCATTCCTGAGACACTTTTCATCAGGTACTAAAGCCCCGTGTGCAGTGATTGAGGGCACATTTGACTACAGATGGCAAATCCTCGGAAACAAGCAGGGCATGCACAGCATTGTGGCCTGCTCTGCCCTCCCCAGCTTTTCTGAAGCTTAAAAAAAGATTTTTTGTAACTATGTTGAAATGACAGGACTTGTATCTCCAAGTCATCTTTGCTCTATTTGTCAGAACTGGAAGGTTCTGGCTTCCGGGATTGAAAAACAGTTCAGGAGGCCAGATGAGCCGGCAGTGTGCCCAGGTGGCCAAGAAGGCCAATGGCATCCTGGCCTGTATCAGAAATAGTGTGGCCAGCAGGAGTAGGGAAGTGATTGTCCCCCTGTACTC
>JAYKAV010001211.1:1053129-1095098 GCA_035582835.1 Phoebastria nigripes
GGTTTAGATTGGACATTAGGAAAAATTTCTTTACTGAAAGAGTGGTTAAGCATTGGAAGAGGCTGCCCAGGGAAGTGGTGGAGTCACCATCCCTGGAAGTATTTAAAAGACGTGTAGATGAGGCACYTAGGGACATGGTKTAGTGGGGCATGGTGGTGTTGGGTTGATGGTTGGACTTGATGATCTTAGAGGTCTTTTCCAACCTTAATGATTCTATGATTCTATGATTCTATGATTCTATGAACACACCCTCCTGGTGCTAATGCCTCTGACTCATGGCCATAAACACTTTTGCCTTCCCTGACTGCAGCAAGCATGCTTCTTTCCCATGAAACAAGCTCATTTTCTCCCTTTAGGATAGAGAAATCCCATCTCTTGTGGTTGTCCCCTCTTTCTCGCTGCCTTCTGCAAAATCGGTGAACTAGCACAGAAGGAAAGGTTGATTTTCCAAGTCCTGGGCAAGCTATGCCTCAGAAGACCTACTAGCTCCCTGAGCAAAGCTTCCCTTTGATGGACACAGTGCTGGCTTAGTGCTGCTTGCTTTCTCTCCCCTGCAAAATTCATCTTTCTAGCCCCCTTCACCCTGCAGAGATGCAACTTATGTTGGAAATGTTACTTTCTCATTGCTTACACTGGACCCTGGCTGTGCTCCTCTTTGGCAGGAACTAACTGTGATGGGGCACAACAGTAGAGTGGAGAGAAACTGAAGTTTTAAAGGCCTTAAAAATCCTCAGACTGGCAGCCCAAAATTTTTTATTTAAGGATGGAGGAGATGAAAGAACAGGCTACGTAAGGCAGCAGCAAAGACTTCTCACAGAAGGACATAGCTCCCAATTATTTAGCAAAAACAGGCACAGCATGCAAATAATCAAGGAGCAGCAAACACAGTAGTATGAACATATGGGAATGCCACTAACAAAACAACATGGAAAGCATAACCCAAGTGAGCAAATCTTCTTGCAAAGACAAGAGAAGAAGGTCTCAAACCTCTTGGAGTGCTTCTGTGAGACTGTTACCAGTAAGTAGTGTCACATACAGTGTCATTGCTGGTGGCTCATCCATCCCTGCGTGCCAGCGATAGAGGTGCCTGGTCCTGTGTCCCTCTTCTCCTGCAGGGTCAGAGCATCTCTCTGACGATGGGTCCACGCAGCCAGAGCTATTCATGCCCAAACCTGCAACCAGCAGCTATAGCACAGCCTTGTGTCCAGGCCCAAACACCTCCCAGAGATGCCTGTCTTTTCAGATCCCTTTTGCTGTATTTGTACTTAAACCTTGATTCAGCTGGAGGCTGAGGGCATTTACTCCTGGTTGCAAGAGAGCCAGAGCAGGGCCCAAATGCACTTGCACAGATAAGCAGTGCAGCCAGTGCAGGGAGACAGCAGAGATGCTATTGACAGACTCGGCTGAACTGTTAAACCTCTGCAACATCAGACATGTCCTTTAATTTTGGCAGGATGTGGGTATGAAGCCCTCTTTATTTTAATTTCACTGAATAACTTAAATTTGTGAAATGGAGTCTAACTTACCAGTCTATGGAAAATAGGTCTGCAATGTTCAGATTTGGATTTCTTATTCCTGTTTACTGTTAGCTGGAAATAATACACAAAATGTATGATGGCACTCCTTGCAATGATGGCAGTTGTTTGCAGAGACGCAATGGGAGTTAAAGATTACCCACATTTGTTTCATGGCAAAAAAAGACTTGCTCCGGGGCCTGCAGGACATCCTTCAGGTGTTAGGTGTGTGTGCCTGAAAGCTTAGCTCTTTTTTCTATCTATTTCAGTCTAATAAAAGATGTTAGATCTCCTCAAATCTTTCTGTCCTTAGATCATAATTACAAAAAACTACTTTCTACAGAGGCGAAAATGAAGGACTTCAAAATGCCTTAAAAAAGAAAAATGAATTCAGGAAGGGCTATTTTTAACGTTAGACACAGATTTTTTCCACYAGAGATAATTAATCTGTAACTTTTCCCACAAAATAAATGTCCAGAATTAACCCCCCTCCCACCAAAAATAGGAAGCTTGTAACAGATGGAAAAAGTCACAAGACTAAATGATTGGTACTTCACATTAAATGTCTTTTTCATAAAACAGCAAGCAGCATATCTTACTTCATGGCAGTCGTTACCACATCAAGGTATTCTAAGCAGAATACAATTATATTGAAAAAAAGAAATACACTTTTTCTCCTTATGAAAAGAAAGTTGTCAAAAGGAGAAAAAAATAAATGAATCTCCCGTGAAGACAGATCCTGATGAGAAGTATGATCTTTTTTGTTCTGGAGAGGAGAGGGGAGAAAGAGAATAGAAGAGAGGAAACAGAAAAAGCAGCCCCAGGATAACAAGCTTTGTGTGAAGCAGAAAATCGTACCCTTTGAGGGTCATTTTCTTTGAGTTGCTGCCTCAGGGAGATAGGAAGCAGAGATTAAACATTGGAGGGAAAGTCCAGATTTGCTTGCGAGGCATCACTTTGCCCTGAAATGCTCTGGAAGCAGAGAGTCATCTCGGTCTTCCTGGGGGTGYGCAGATCCCAGCAAACAGTTTGCATCAAATTGTGCCCTTTTCCTTCAAGCCACCGGCCCGAGATTGCAAGGGAGCGGGGCGACGGATAGGCTCGTACGCGGCGCGATTCAGGAAAAGCAGGAGTCGCTGAGCGTACGGGCCGCCCCACCATCTCTGCCCCTGAGGAATACAGCTGCTAAAAAGGGACCTGTGCTTCCAGCTGTCCTTACCCGGGGCGGCTGTGAGCCCCCAGCCGCGGGCGGCAGCGCGGCCTGCCCCCGGGCGCGGGTTGCGGCGGGAGGGGCAGCGTTTCCCCGCTAGGTGGAGCCTGAGCCCCGCCGTCCCGCGCTGGCGCTGGCGCTCGGCTCCGCCGGGCCGGCCCGAGAGGGCGCTTGGGCTGCCTGCGCCCCCGCAGCTGGGCRGAAACGCGGAGGCGTTTGAAGTACGCGGCGTAGGAAGGTCTGGAGATGCTTATTTTGATTTTTTTTTTTTTTTTTTTAAATTTTACAGTGACCCCTGTTTATTATGCATTAGGCTAGGCAATGAGACCGTCACACCCCTCAGTGTGCTCCCTAATGCAGCTGATACCAGTACGTTGTTTTTTGAATCAGGTTACACTTAAATTACGGCTAGTTCCTAAAAGAAAAAAATAAAAAAAAAATGCAGAGGCAATGGCATTGGTTGAACTGCTGGGCATGAGGGACACTGTTTCAAAGTGTGCATACAGGAATTGAAGAAAAATGTTGCTGATCCCCCTGGGTTAAACTGCCCCGATCGTGTGTAAGTGGAATTGTATATCCTTGATGTGGGATTGGGGAGGAAAAAAAAAAAAGAAAAATGTAGATGGAAGGCAACTGCATGGGCCTGCAAACGCAGGTTTAAATAATCAGGCTGCAGCTCATACTTATGCCCAAGTTGGTAGGTCAGACCAATCCCTTTGGCTGACTCTGAATGGATTAGCTGGCAGCTGCTGAAAACCCTGCCCAACAGTTTCATTTCCATGGCCTTTCTGGAAGAGGCACTTTCTTTGCTTAGCACAAGAGTTCTTCTCCCCATTGTGTTCTGAGTCAGGAGTGGCAGGACCGGCTGGACAATGATGATTGTGTAGCATAGTAGCCTTTTAGGTTTCAACCTTTTCTTCTTCGTAGGGTCAAAGATAAACCTCTTAGATGCTTTGAAAAGCCTGACCCCTCTCTCTGGAAATAACTGAAGTGTCCAGCCTGGATCAAAGAAACCTTTCCTTCAAAAACATTGTCAAAACTGAGATTTTTTTAAAAGCTTTTGGCTCTGATGAAAGCCGAATGATGAAACCGGTGTGTATTTGATGGGAAGTGTTCCAGCCAGCTCTAATAAGGAGCACTACTCAGTATTTTAATGACAACCTTCAATAGCAAAACTCTATTTTGGCTCCTTTATGTTCCTACCACTGTACTACCTGGGCAATCTCCCAGTCTTTAATGTATTTTTTCCTCACAGTATAACTGGAAAATGCTATTGTCCCGACTTTACAGATGAGAAATGGAAGCACAGGAAGGTGAGGCAACTTACTGAAGATCGTACAGTAAAGTTTGCAATGGAGAAAAAAGATCATTCCCCTTGTCCAAAATCATAAGCTAGTGTCACGAGTTGGGGTACCTAGTGCTATTTTTCTCTTATATGACCCTGATCTCCTCTGTCCAAAATTTGAGAGTATGCATAACCTGACAGATCATTTGTCTCATACATAAGAAATGTAAGAGAGAGACCATTTGTAGGTGAGGTCTATGGGATGCTCTGTCAGTTGTTGGGCTGCCCGGAAAGAGTTGATATTTATTTACAGAAAACAGTTAGAAAAAAACCCTTTTATCCTTGCGTTTCTTTCTTCCTGCTCCCTACTTCCACCCTGTGCTTTTGGGGCTTGCATACTGCAGATGCTATCTGTAAACTCCCACTTCAATTTTCTGTGAAGCTTTTAGCAGGTGGGAAAGTCTCTCCAAAAAGGATGAAAATGAAAGAGACAGCCAGACAATATTTGGTTCGCTGGAGCAAAATATCACAGTTTCTTTCAGGAAGCAGCAGAAACTATACCTAACTAGAAAAGAAGATCATATTTGTTTATGTTGTTTGAAATCCATGAATGCCTAATTTGGTACCCTTGCCTGAGATGGCAGACCAGCAGCATTTTATAAGTGAGGGTGCTGATATTTTCCACTAGTCCTCAGTTCAAAAGCAGTGACAGGATTTCAAAGGGAGAAAGACAAATACAATTTTCTGGTGAGAAACACAGTCCGTAATTCAGAAGACATTGAGGATGCAGGAAAAAAGCTGCAACAGGCCAAGTGTGAATCGTCAGGTATGATTTTATTCTTGAAATAAAATGTAAAAATGATGGTGTGGTGTTACATATGTTCCCATGTTCTTTGTTTATATGAACTCCTCTGTGATTCTGTAAGTTGAATTAATGACATTTTCCACATTCTTATTTGTTCTCCTGTCTGCAGGTGACACAGAATGATCAGTGTACAGTTTTGTGGTTTGCTTTTGCTTTCTCTGTCCTATTTTATGCTTGAGTATACATGACTGGATATGATTATTTGCATAAAGAATTTACTGAGGGGTAGTGTCTTGTTTTTGTCTCAGAAGAGAATAATTCTTGTAATCTAGGTGCAGATCTATTGACACCTAACTGTGCTATCTCCCTTCATTTGTAAATAGTCTGAGCACTGCAGTACAAAACTGCCTTTATACAAAATCATAGACATAAAGCAGAAGAAAGGCTCTCAGGTAGCTATTATCTGTCTTCCACGTTAAACAAAGAGAATGAGCAGGGTGATATACCTGTGGTGGGTTTGGAAGGAGGTAGAGTATTGCCTTTGGTACTCACTGAAATCCTCAGATGTACCTGATAGGGATTGACCTGTTGTGGTGGCCACAAAGTCATGGATCACCATGGTCAGATCTGAGCCTGATAGGATGGGGTACAATCTACTAGGCAATTTCTTAGGGACAGTACTACGGAAGGCTCCAAAAATAGGCCCAGCTGTGAGCTGGTTTATGGTCTATGAAGATCGGTGTACCCAGCTTTGAGCTGGGCTAGACACCTCCTGAGGTCCCTTCCAGCCTGAGTTTTCCCATGACCCTGTGATGATCTGGTGATCCTAGCGACATAAATGAAGAAAATTCTTTGAGGACTTCCATCCTCTTGCTGCTTCTCCAGGGCCCAAACGGCTGCTGGTTTAGTGCAGGCATGGGGAGTGCTTGGAGGTCATGTTGTTTGTTACTGATGTGAAGAAGGTGTACGTTGGAGTTGTCCATATACTGCTGGAAACCTAGTTCATCTCTTACCATCTCTTCCCATAGGTTCAGATGGAGTTTGAATTGTTTGGAGGAAAGGATTCTGCTGAGGGTTTTTGGAAATGGAGCTGAAACTTCTGCAAAGAAGGCCTGGAGACACAGAACAGCACTCCTCTTTAGCTGCAAGGAGAAACTGTATCTTTTACATGTTAGTACTATGTTGGTATGAGGCCATGGGCTTACACAAGCACATGCTAATTTAGGCGTATGAAATCATATGATAGGCAAGTGTTAAATGCATATGTAATTCCTATATCTACTTTTATTACAGGAAATCTGCCTGTAATTGCCTCTTCCTTTTTCTTAAACCTTGGGAGTATTTTATTTTAATTTAAGTATGCGATAGTAGTGAGGAAACTAAAACTAATGCATGGCCTAAGAACATCCTTCATCACTTCTTGCTTCTTGTCAGAAAAACAATTCCCCGCCACTGGAAACTTGCGCCAGGAATTTCCCTGCAGGCCTAAGTTTCCACCGCCTTGGAACATCAAAATGCTGAACTTGCAGTCTGTAGAGAGAAGTTTCTTCCCAGAGAATGTGAAAGTCATCTTGAAGGCTTTTTTTTTTTTTTAAATCTGTATGTATAATATAATATGCATCTTTCTCCTCGCTTCTCCTTTCTGCTGCAAATGCCTCTCAAAAGGTTTTGATACACTTCCTTGTTGTGTACATGGTAGCTGCAATGTGTGTGTGGCTCAGCTGAGGGTAACTGTGGCCGAATAATGTTTGTAAATATTCCTGTCAATAAAGCTTACTGCCCTTCAGCATCTTATTTGTGTATCTGCACAACTTTGGGGAGTGAGGTTTTATTCATGAGTATATTTGAAAGCAGGAGTATCAGGAAAACCAAGTAACTTGTTACAGAAATGTTTGTACAAAAATGTTCTCTCAGGATAATCTTTTAAAAGCTGTTTCTATTTTGTTGGTATAATGTTCACTGAACATAGGCTGAGTTTTTGCAAATCATTTCAGAGTAGGAAAATGGGATTCTTCTTTTTTTACAGAGTACAGGTCACCCAGTTCTSGAACAGAAATTGTTCTGCATGAGTCACAGGGGCAGTCATAAATAATGAGTGCTCATTCACCAGTTTGTGAATAAACCCCAGGCTAAAATGTAGTCATACATTCATTAAACAGTACAAAAAATATCACAGCATACCTACAGACAATTTACGGCTAAACTTTTCAGATAATTAATTTGTAAAAATTAATTTGATTAGCTTTGATCTGTGTGCTAAGTACCCATCATTAAAACTTCAGTGTTTTATTTTGTTGTGGATTACTTTTGCATATTGCCATTATCTATAATCTGTTGTTTAGCCAGATCAATTATCTGTTATCACTGATCCATTGCCTAACCAGATGACTTCCATTCTCTGAACCATAGATTATTTAGCTGTGAGTTTCTCTTGAAAAAAATCTGATGGATAAATGGCAAAGTTGGGCCATAATCCTTTAATGTAAGTTGTGATAGATTTTCTATCTGCAGAATGACTTTTTACTGAATTCTTCTATTAGAAATGCTTGTGGCTCTAGGTAAGTAGAAGTATGGAAACTCTTTTCAAATGACAGTCAAAATTCCAGAGAAAAATTTAAGCCTAGAAACAGTCAGATCCAAATTTTTCCTTGAAATTATTTTTTTAATTGAATGTTAACTGTTTTTTAATGAAAAATGTCTGCTGCTGCTGAAAATAAAATATATTCATGAAATACAAGATGTCCCAATTTGCAGTATTAAATCTATAAGTTAAAATGATTTTTTCTTGAAAATATGATTTCCAGAATCCTTAAAAAAAAAAAAAAAAAGTGAAAACTAGGAAAAAAAAAAAAAAAGATGGTTTTCTCTGGGAAAGAAAAAGAATTTTTTTTCTATTAATCTTCTTTAAGGAGTACAGATTTATTTTGAGTCCTTATTTTGCAGAGGCTCTCGCTGCTTTTATAGATACCCCCTCTATAATTGGGAAGTGCTGTGTTCTTCTAGAAAGCTTTTGAAAATTTCACAGAGAAGATTTCCTGGTAGCTTTGCTACTTGGCACAAAACACTTCAGGACTGCAGTTGTGAAACAAACAGACAAAAATGTTGTGCAGCAGGATGAGGAAACTCTGGTTTCTAGTTTAAAAATGAAATAAATTCACGTTTCCCTGCCTAAACATTTTGTTAGGATGATGCAGTGACCCTAAAGTTACATCTCACTGTTTACCTGAAGTCTCAGGAAGCATGTAAATGTATGGCAGTGTAAGACTATCCTCCTGCTTTCTAAACCCCACCATCCTTTCGTAACTCCATAATTCAAGTTTAATGTTGCGATAATGCCAGAACGCAGTGTGACAACTACAAATGACTCCCTGACTGTGGCACTTGCTGCTGTACGGGGGAGGTCGGGAAGGACTCCTAACTCAAAAAGACATTTCTTGTCATGTTTWCTGGCAGTCATCAAGGGCACGTCTTTCATGGGGAGCAAATGAGTAATTCCCAGGATCCAAGTCTCACTGCGCTTGTGGTGTTTGTGAGCGGGTTTGCAGAGGGGATGAAGAAAGAGGAGGGTTTCCACCATGAGAACGCAGGCAAGGAGAAGGCTCTGCCCTCTCTCACGTAACTGTCATGGCCTTGGTCTAACATGACATTTCKCCTCCCTATGGAAGGGCCAGGCAGCCCTGTTAGTCAGAGGGACCTTGGGAACGAGCACTTCCCACGTTTTTAAGTCCTCTGGGTCTTTATCTGCTGCTGAAGCTCCACCCTTCCCTTCCTTCCAGCTGAAATGCAAGAAGACAGTGTCTCTGGCCCTCTTGAGAGGGAGCAAAAGGGACAGGAGGAGCATCGATAGCTCCCTGCCAAGTCTGAGAGACGGCCGGGGCCCCGCACTCTGGTTCCCAGGCAGGAGGGGAATGAACCACGCTCTCACACATGTCACTCTTGCAGAGGGGTGGGTGAAGGATTGCTGAGAGGCCGGTCCCTTCCTACAAGCCAAGAGGGTCACGAACCCAACATGACTCTCACAGAAAAAGTATTATTAAAAACAAGCTGGGGAAAAGGCTTCCTAGCATTTGGCCTGCAGAACAGAAAATAGCATTATTGATGGAGCAGGAGCAAGTATGAAATCCTGGAAAACACTCATAAACATGACATATTTTTATTAAAAGTTTTAGTTTCCAGTAAAGCTTCCATGACCCAGGTCTCCATTACCATACGACAGTGTAAATGCCGTTGAAGCCAGGAGCGTCATTTGAACAGAATAAATCAAGTAGATAAATACTCACTGATATTRTCTAATTAATCTTCAACTGCATTTGATGTAATGTGCAATATATTCTTCAGACTTAGAATCATAGAATCATTAAGGTTGGAAAAGACCTCTAAGATCATCAAGTCCAACCATCAACCCAACACCACCATGCCCACTAAACCATGTCCCTAAGCGCCTCATCTACACGTCTTTTAAATACTTCCAGGGATGGTGACTCCATCACTTCCCTGGGCAGCCTCTTCCAATGCTTAACCACTCTTTCAGTAAAGAAATTTTTCCTAATGTCCAATCTAAACCTCCCCTGGCGCAACTTGAGGCCATTTCCTCTCGTCCTATCGCTAGTTGCTTGGCAGAAGAGACCAGCACCCACCTCGCTGCAACCTCCTTTCAGGTAGTTGTAGAGGGAGATAAGGTCTCCCCTGAGCCTCCTCTTCTCCAGACTAAACAGTCCCAGTTCCCTCAGCTGCTCCTCATAAGACTTGCTCTCCAGACCCTTCACCAGCTTCGTTGCCCTCCTCTGGACACGCTCCAGCACCTCGATGTCCTTCTTGTAGTGAGGGGCCCAAAACTGAACACAGTATTCGAGGTGGGGCCTCACCAGTGCTGAGTACAGGGGACTTGCTGCACATCTCACTCGAAACCAGAGGTGCCTATGCTGCATAGTATGTCTTCTGGCACAAATTTTCTGCAAAGTGCCAGTGTCATTTCCCAGCTGTGACAACGAACAAAATTCCACAGAATTTGAAGCACTCAAGAAAGCAGAACAATATCATGGTACCCATTTTACAGATGGGGAAACTGAGACACAAGCTGGTGAAGGAACTTGTCCTAGGTAATTTGGAAGGTCAGAGACAGCAACCTGAATAATACTGCAGGCCCCTTAGTTTTACTCTTCTCCTTGTGTTAAAACAGCCTCAGATAAAAACTGCTGGATTAGAAAAGTGATATGGCTTAGCACTCGGCTACTAAGATTAGAATGTTTTTCTGCTGCCTGATTTTCTTAAAATAAAAAGAAGATGATTGATTGAAAYTAAGAAGGATTATATATTAACTCAGCTGGAAGACTCATTACATGAGAATGGAGATCTTACACAAACATCTCTATTTATTATGTTAATTTGCATGCCACCTACCCTGTGGGCACCCTGCTTCTCCCCTCCTACTTGGTGAACTCCAACAGGGAAGTGAATTGTGAAAATGATGGAGGCAGGGCTCAAACCTGTGTGCTAGGCTGTGCTAGACCTAAACCCAAAATGTTTTCATTCAACAAAGAGAATTTTTTTTGTTTGGAAGGTAGCCATTCTAAAGTAAAGCGAAGGGAGGCAGTGGTGAGGTGGAAAGCTGTTCAGCTCTAAGCTGAATCAAGTTAAGCGTGTAGCGATCTAGATGCAGTAGGTTACGTAAAATATTGGTGATTTCAGTGTCCCCGCAGCCACAGTAACAAATGGGTAGCAATTTCTACAGAAGGAAAGAAAACTGAATCAAATTCCTGCAAGGATGTCTTAGATTACGCGGGAGTTTGCACTGTAGCTTATTGAGCGAGGTGAGTCCTGTGGAAAGACTAGTTGCCTGGTCTGGCTGTCAAGTGTCTGTCTTTCATTTAGGCTCTTTGTTATAATGTCAAAATGCCTCTTGTGTAGATAGGCTGAGAGGGAGAGATTGCTAGCATGGGCACAGCACTACACTGGATAACAACTGTTTTCATCCCCAGCTAGGATCTCTGCATGGGAAGGGGCTAGGCTGCATCGGCTGAATGCCACAAGCACAGCATCAGGGGTCTCTGCATTGTGCTGTTGCATGATGGATATGAGGTCAACAAGCACTGGTGGAATTTCTTAAATCACGCTGATTCCTGGAAAGACAATGACAAAACTCCTATTGACTTCAAGAGAAACAAATTCAGACCATAGGTCAGGGTCACAAAAAGGCCCGTGACAGAGCTGGAACAGCAACTCTCAGATTTCTGTTATTACCTTAATAAAAAAATCCATCTGTCTTCCCTTTATGAACGGAAGCTCCTCCCAATGCTTTTTTTTTTCCTGAAGTATTTGGGACAGTTTATTTATGATCCCAATTTACCTGAGTAGTTTGAATACTTGCCCATTTCCCAGAAAAATTTTCTACCTTCAAGTGATCCACATTATAAACTGCAGCTATAACAAGGACCTTCTAGGGAATGGGGGAAGGTAGGAGGGAATGAGGTTGTTCATTTCTGTAGAACAACTGAGTGAACTCGTAGTTTTTATTACACTTCATTTTCAGCTGTTACCTTTCTATGGCCTCTGCCTCCTTACTTCTATAAACTGGACCATTATTGCCCTAAACCCTTAAACTGTCCTTTTAACCGGAGCTGCTTTACTATCCAGCCTGCACAGCATTCTCATCGAATCCAGTTTGTAAACATTCCTGGGGCACTCAGAGGACAAATGACTATACTTTTGGAAATACACTATAGAATATTTTATTTCCTATAGCTTAATGGAAACTTAGGATGGTGTCCTAAGAAGAATTTATTTGACAAACTGAGAAGTCTTTTCACCACAGAGGGCAATGTGTTGAGCATCAGCCTAGAGTGTACTTTGGGTTGCATGAGACTTTTTGCTAAGTACTGCAGAATATAAGAGCAGGTTGGGGTGGATGTGAAACAAATGCATTCTTCACGTGAACATATTGGACGTGTCCACTGGTGTGAAACTGTGGTTTGATGTGACCGTGCTTTTACAGGGCAGTTCTGATAGCGTGCTGACTAATGGCTGGCTAAAGCAGACATGTAGCTGTTTAGCTCGGAAAGCGTAAGGCTCCAATTTCAGAAGAGTGATTCTGAAACGTGCAGAAAATGTTCTGCCCCATGAGAGGTTGCAGGGGAAGAATTAAATCATGAGGCTGCAAAGACAATAACCTCTTGTTTTTGCCAGTGAGCCACCATCCTTTGTGTGCGCTGCAGATTTTTTTACAGATGGCAATAAACTTACATTCTGGCACACTTAAACCATCCAAACTGCATCATGGTTGTTTAGGCATTGTACTTGGACCATGTCAGGAATTTTCTTATTAAATGACTTGTCACTCGAAAAATGCTGATTCCTTGATACAAAGTGTTTTGTGAAAGAATATCAATGCTGTAAGCCACTGCCAAGACACAGAAAGCCTTTAATAGAAATTCACCTGCTGGGCAGATTCCTTGTTACTTCATCTGCTGTACTGCTAARAGAAGAAGATCCATAAGAAAACTATTATCTTGAATGCTCATTCTTAATGCTTTGAGATACTCTTGCTAGAAGACAGAATTAGTCTGAAGGGCACATATACAGAAACAAGTAAATTTTTTAACCTAACATTTTAACATCTGACAATGGATAACAGTTTAATATGCATTAGCATAAACAGTTTTCAGTGACATTAGTGAAAAATGGCATCTGTAAAGTATTAAGTAAAAGTATTGCTAAATTAAACTCTAATATTTACCTACGTGCATCTAATGGTATGGCATCAGTGAAGACTTTTGTCCAACTTCCTGGCTCTAAGCTATTTCTGCACACTTTGTTGCTATGTTTGTCCAAGTTTATTACTCTTCTGCCTTTCATTCTTCTCATACTAAATCCAAAACACAGCACTAGGAAGAAAATTAACCCTATCCCAGCTGAAACAAGGACACTCCATATGAAGATTTCCTTGTTTGATCACAATCTTGGGATGCTTAAGAGTGTGACAGTTCTCTTCAGTAAGGACATTTGGTTTTCACATGCTTCTGGGTGAGACCCTGAGCTACTTTATTTACTCTTCAAAGACCCTAAATGTCCTGAACCTGAACATTTTGGCTGTTGTTCACAGCTGAAATTACTGCGTTGTCACATATACAGGGCTTAACCTCTAAGGCTGTGCCATGATTTGCACCTATTGGACTGTACTAAGCAACTGCTTTTAGACTTGGAATTACACGGCAATAGTTTTGCCATTTCTTAAAAAAAACTTTTGTTCCAGTGTTTTCAAGACTGTGTGTGGTTTTTTTTGTTTTTCTACCTGAAACATATGCCTGTCCTTTGTTAAGAATATGTGCTTGATCTGTCACATAAAGTCAAACTTACAGGGCCCTGGCTGCTCTAGAAAAAAACAACAGTAATTCAACTAGGGAATGAGCATCCCCTGAAACATGAGAGCTCAGATGTCTCCTGTTATCAGCTTATCAAGCTCAGAGGAATCTATTGTCCTCGCTAATTTATCCAGGTTTGTATTGCAGCAGGTATACTTTCAGTGACAAAGTTAACCCCTGCTCATTTCTGATATACCTGTATAGAAAGAAGCATGAGAATTTATATTTTCCATGTTTTTCTTTAATCAAAATTTTACAAGGGACAGTTATCAGTGGTTATAACAGCTTGTGATGATACAGTTCCTTTTATTGTGGAAACATTTACATTGTGTTGGGGCTTTAACTTACTTGAAAAAAAGGTACAGGAAAGTGGTATAACCTCTAAGAGAGCTTGTCTAGAGCAATCCAAGCAAATCTCAGTAGGGGCTGTTGTGGCACTCTCCATACCTTGCCTCTTCTTCTCTCAGTCTGTTCCGGTTCCCCCTCCCTTGCACTTTCACTGACAATTGCCTGACACCACAGCAATTTGGTTCAGAGAACTAAATAGGTAGAAAACTGTTCGCATTCTTGGCAGGTAGGCTTTCATGGCTTTAGTGCCCATGGGGTGGCTAAGTGAGAGCCAGAGCAGGCACAAGGGGCAGGGCAGGAACATGTAGCAGAAGGAGGGAAAAGGCAGGAAAGGTTTATTATGGTTTATCTACAGATGTTTGGGACAATTTGCCTGGCTCATTTGTTGACCTCTTTCCTGTGGTCCACTTGGCACTGCACTACCAGTCAGATTTGGGACAGTCAGACCTCCAGCTACCAGGTTTCCCAGGAGACTCTATGATCTGTTTGCCATCCACTGAGGTTTGAGGTCCATACACTGCTTAGCCAACAAACTCAGGTAATTCCCTATCACACCAAGGAAAGATGACAGTGGTGCTCAGCACCAGTTCAACTAACTCTTATCAACCCCCACACTCTGCTGACTTCTGACTGGCATCTGGGAAAGATGGCTATCAAGAAGGGCCTGCAGGACCCCTTTCTTTGGCACCAAGTTTTTTTTCAGCCCCCCAACTATGTCTATACTAGCTAACTAAACAGGACCATGGTACAGACCCAAACACTACCACACAGTTTTCCAAACTGTTAAATTTCCTGCATGTTCTTGGCAGTTTTGTCCGGGGCCAACTGGTCCTTTCCCAGAAAACGCCTGGTTACAGTTCAAGGTCAGCATAGGCTACGCACCAGCTACATACTGGCATTCCCAGTGTGTGACAAGGACGAGCCCGATGTGTTTCTGAGGTTGACAAATGCGAGCTGCACCTTGCCAGTCATTCTCATGACTAGAGAAGGGGATGTGGCCAGTTTTAATCACAGGTGCAGGCCCTCTTTCCTGGGGAGGAGAAAGCGATGCGTCCGTGAAGACGTCCTGGCTAGCACAGATGAAATCAGCTCACCGCTCCTGGGAAGCGCCAGAGCTATCGCACGTGTGCAGGTAGGTGTCTCTGTTGGTGTCCATTGCTGCTGGATCTGCGGCAGAAAAGGGGTTACAGCACGCAGCCCTCCTCTGCCTCCTTGATGAGTGATATGGCTTGCTAATAGCACTTCCTCCTTCCATAGTTTTAAATGACTTTCCTTTTTTCCTCTTTTGTATGTTTAATATAAAGTCAAAAGATTTTTCATGGTGATGATTGACAYATGACTAAGCAGTTTAGATCTCTGTACTAGAAATCCCCAGTCGTCTTCAACTGCTTAATACTACGACAAAATCACATGAACCCTTTTCTCTCTTGAAGCCTACTTATGCCATTAAAATTAATACAATAGATCTTGGGAGTCTGCTTAAATATAAGTACTGAGAAGCATGACTATTTTATAAGTAAATTTTATTTTTTTGTAAAAATACTGTATCGTAGTTTTGCGTGTCCTTGCAATTTTTGTATATTTGCTGGGCAGAGTTGATCAAAAAAAGAAAACACTGTTTTTGGATATTTTTCCAAAGAAATTTCCTTTGGGTGTTTCTGGTAGAAAATTAATGGACTTCCTTCCCAGCTCTAATGTATACTTGCTGTTACAATTCTGACTTGCAATTCAATATACATTACTCCAAGTTATTCTCCATTGCTTTGCTACAAAATTCCGTTAGAGGAAAAAGCATTATTTTTAATTGGTTAATTTATTCCTCTTTCTTAGATAGTATTGATTAATGAACTTTATTTAAAAAAAAAATAATTAAGTAATAGAATCCCTGCTTCCTGCCTCTTTCTCCCTTTTGTTGCTTTTAAGTCACTGCTAGTGGAAGCAAATTTAACAAAGCACCTTGTGGACTCACACCTCAATATTACTCACTTTCCTTAGCTTTGATTACACAGTATCAAGTGAGAAAGACTACACGGCATGTATACAAACAGAACTGTGAAAGGTCCGTAACGTGTACGGCAGAAAGAGAACAAAGAAGCTGTGCTTGTTCTGCAGGAATGCAGTCCAGACTCTGTCACCCGTTCTCTGGCTGAATATGCGAATACATTTTGCTATCTGAGAATTCCCTTTTTCTTTTTATTGGTATTACTTATGAAGTGAGGTAATGCAGAGTGGCTAAAATCACCAGAATGAGCTAAAGGTGCTCAAGGCCAAGTCCTGCACTGCACTGTGCAGTCAATTATTCATGGCTTCCTATAAAAATTATATCCAGTCATCATATCCTCTGACTAAGGTAATAGGGATGGGCCTTAAAATTCTCTTTTTATGTTGACAAGGAAAATAGTAATTTACTTTTTGACAGATCTAGTTGAAAATTGCCCACATCAGAATTCTAGGGCTCTTGATGCCCTACAAGACCTGGATAAGGTAACATACATACATGATTCATGAGCATATATTGATTGGGACACCTGCTTATCACTGAGCAAGCTGGATATTTACCTTCTAAAATTCTGATTTGTAGGATGCACTCAGGTCTCTGCTCAGGTGAGTGAAGCAGAGTCTGTGCCACATATGCAAGGCATTTCTTGTGCAATAACACTGTAGATGTCACAACAGCAGCACAGCATATTTACTTGCGTTAATACACGTTTTGTCTAATCTCACATAATCCAATTGCCTTCACCAGTCCTGTGAACTTCTCCAGTCTAGAGCATGGAGGTTTGAGCACTCTGCCTCACCTCTCACATGGATATCACATCCTGGAAAAATATTCACTATGACCTTAAAGACTTTGGGAGACAAACATAGTAGATGATGAGGACAAGATCTAAAAAAAACTTAGATGGAATATACATGTATGTCTATGTGCTAACTGTCCATCTAGGCTTTTTCTAGGTTTATCCTAAGGTAGGGCTAGCCATGTGCCCCTGAAGATAGCCAGAAGCATCCTTGTCTTGACAGAGCTAAGTCATTCCATGTCCACCTTTAGTGCTCACATCCAGGGAGACTGCGTGCAAGACATTCTTCAGCATCTTGAGATGATGCTCACAGGGAGGGTGCTCCAAAAAACCAGCTAATGCCACTACTTTCTTTTAAAAGCATAAAGGAGTTATTGTGTCTCTTTTTGTAACGAACAGGTAGCGAAGCCACTGTTAGAAATGCAAGTTCAGATTTAATTCCATCCTATTCCTTAAACACACAAACCCACACCTCAAAATACCTGTCAGTAGAATAAGCCTGAAGAAAGTGATTATGTTGGCACTTACTATCTCCCCTGTTGAAATGATGCAGAAAATAGTTTAAGGCTCAATTTAGAGGAAGCATATGGGTTAAGGCACTCACCTAAAATAAGCAAGACCTGGAATCTACTCCCTGTATTAAGCACTGCCTGTAGCAGTGTTTGGATAAATTATATACAGTGCTACGTGTGGCAGCTGGACCCCTCTGAAAGAGAGAAAACAACTGACTGCCCAGTTCTCGATACCAGTGGCCCAGAAAGCAGGGTTAAATTTTGACACACRTCCTTGTGTGTCCGTGGACTATGTAGGCACTTCTTTTTTTTCTTCCTTTGCCAGCTGCCATAGATTTAAGCAACATGTAGTCACTGTAGTAAGATTCACAATGAAAGGCTAGCGTGAGAGATGTCTGGAAAGGACACAGATGTGTAAGCGCTTGTTTGTGCTTCTGCCTGTGAAAGGCACTAAAGGTAGTGGCTGCTGCTTTGTGGTGGCTGCTGGGGAAGGGAATTGCATGTAGACATTCAGGTAAGGAATCCACCAGATCGCTGGTTGATTCAAGAAGCCATTTCAGCTTGATCATAAAGGATTAGGCAGAAACATTTGGTGTTTTTTTGCCTGGCAGATGAATAGAGCAGATTGATAAAGCCGCAGGTTCTCCGCTTTAGAGAAAGGTGCTGTAATTGTGTATTAGAGGCTGACTTGGAGGAAAAGTGGGCATGCTTTGGTACAATCTAGGGTGGTTCTGGCAGTTAAATCCTCACAAGTTATAGCAAGTTTTCCTTGTGCACATGGAGGCAAATACATGAAAAATTACCTGTGGGGATGCTCTTCTATTCCCTGTAACAAAATAATGTATCCGTAAGAATCTGATCTCTTCAAGGCGATATTAGCATTATTGCTTTAAACATTTCCAAAAAAGCTTCTGGTTCCAGTGTATGTACCTTTTACATATAACAAAGAATGGACTGTATGATACACAGGCAGTTTTGTCCTCCCTCTGCTCCCATTTGGCGACCCACCAAGAATCTATTCTCTGATTCTTTCACTTTCCACTTTTGTAGGCATTCAGTGGAACATGGATATCTATTCCAGCAGGCATCAGCAAATATTATTTTTCTCTGTCAGGTATAGGTCAGTCCTTTTACTTTTTTTTATTGACCTGTATTTTTTCTAGTAGTGGGAGCTTTATTTTTCTTGGAAAAGTGCCTCAAATAAATGTGGATATTATGTCTTATTTGATGTTTGCCAGCCCTTCCAATATAATATCAGCTGTGAATTATATTCAGTTGTTGCCATCTTAACGGCCATCAACAGAGCTGTTAAGTAAGATTAGACTTAACATGAAGTTATGAAAACTTTGGATTCAGAAAAAAATATGACCCTCTTTCTTACAGGTTTATTTTTTAGTTAGAGATGGCTGAATAAAGAACAGCATCAGAAAAGAATACTTCAGGTAAAAGAGGGCAGGACAATATTGAATAACTGTGCATTTCTATTGTTTCTGTTATTTAAAGATCAGAACATAGTTTTCCTCTTTGCATTGCCATGATACCAGAAACAACACAGAAGCAGATTAGCAACCATGTATATAATAGGACTGTTTTTCTGTTAGAGAGTTTTGGGACACTGAGCTTGCAATGCCACAGAAGCCTCTAGATGGGTAAGACCACGTGTTTATAAGTAGCCAAGTGTTTGGTTTTGATTTTACTTTTTACACTATATAGATGTAAATATGAAAAGTGTCTCTCTCTGCTAATACTGATTTCTTGCAGAGGCAGTGCTGTGATTTTTTAAAAATACTTCCATGTAATAAATATATAAGAAGGTGATAAAGACTAGCATCTCTTGTCTGTGAAAGATAAAGATGATCATGTTTTCCAGATATTTAAAATATCGTGTTATCCATGAAATCAGGGACCTATTTGTATACTTCCTTCTCCACTTACCTATCAGCTATGTATTTAGATCATCCTCTTCAAATACTATGAAAAATGTGTCCAGCGATTTCCCATGGTTAAGCGACCATGCAAAGTTGTATATCAACACAGTTCAGATGCACTGAACAGAGCTATATTGGTTTATAGCAGCTGAAGATTAAGTCTCATTATTTTGAAATGTAGAGTTATACACACAGGTCATGTTAACAGTAGGTTTTGGAAATACTTACATTTTTGCACTTTTTAAAAGGGAAAATAGGACTTTCAAAAGGACTTAGCATTGCTCCAGTCTCACTAATCCAGTAAGATTTTTACTGATGATGTCAATCAAATAAATCCAAAGTTAGGTGAATGCCGAGTGCTTTAGGTATTCTTATTTCATACCTTTTCTGTGTGCAGCAGATGTATTCATTAAATATATGGATGCTTCCTCTACATCTCCTGTATCCTTTCAAAAAGATTGAGAGGATCAGAAAACAAAATTTAACCTATAAACAAATTTGTATGCAATCAATTAAATTAAGACGAACAGCTAAAAAGAAAGGGAAACCAGGCGATAGTGACAAGGTTCTCAAAGATCAGCAGGACAATTTCTCCCAGTCTTTTTACATGTGGTGGTTATGGCGTGAGATCATTCTTCCTTCCACAGAAGCCCAGTGAATGTTCACTGACTATTTCTTGAGGAATGGGGAGCACTTGCACWTAGGTAGGAGTTATCTCTACCGTGAACCCAGTCACAAAGGTTGAATGTGAAACGTCTGGTTAGGTCACTTTATGTCCCTCCAGATGCAAGGTTCTTCTCTTTGGCCAGGTCTGCCTTATAGCATCTAAGAGCAGGAGGAGACCCCTGTGTACATCAGTCCTTGGTTTTTATGAGAGAGAAACCCAGCTGACAGGCTAAAGGAAAACAGTGGTGATTGCCAACATATTCCCCTATCATCTGGGTTACGGAGATGGCAGAAATAGAGTGCATGTAAATGTATAGAGCTTTTTAGGACATTTCTGAGTTATTTTTAGTTAAATAAGCTGAAATTCTGCCTGTTTTCAATAAGAATAGAAGCTGTCCTGCTGGAAACCAGATTCGGCATTCGATTTCCTTCATTGTTTCATCTGCTAGCCTTAATTTGCTTGTGATTGCATGTGACAGCACTGGGGCTGGGGAGAAAAGAATGAGAGTATATAACCAGGAGAATGAAGACTCAGAGGCAGTCTCTCTTTTTAAAAAAATTCTGGACTTGTAGAAATTCTGCAGTTTCTTCCATTTACAATGTGAAGCCTGTAACCTTTTCTCAATAGGAGGACAATTCTTGAGAAACTTCGTCTAAGTAAGCGAAGTGAGATTTATTGAAAAAGTATCTATTTCAGAAGGGGATTGCTCTTTAAAAAAGCTCCTCAGGGACTCCAGAGTAGTGTCATCTAACAGGACACATCCATACCTTCCTTGTGCCTCTTAAAGCTTTCACTGATCTCAGGTAAGTCAGTTTTTCCCCAGCCTCTTGGTAACCTTAAAAACTTTGAAAATGACAGTATTTTTGTATTGACTGTTCCCTGCTATTCCCCTCTCTTGTGCAGTCCCCAACAATGCCTTAATTTGAAAAGGTGCTGATGTGACAATGCGTAGACTTCTAGGAGAAAAATTAACTATTCTTATTGACTGCTCTCCCAGCAGCCCAGGTGCACATAACTTATAACATTTATTTACAATGGAATTTCTTTATTGTTTTAACTGGGTTAATTCCTTGTGACTGATTAGCACTTTTTAGCAGAAGAATAAGGTGACCATATGCCCCGTTTTCTTTTTAATCATCATTGTTGTCTTCTCTTCCTTTTTTCTAGGGCAGTTTTCATTCAGCTGAATATGCTTTTTCCCCATTTGTTACTGATAGACTGCTTTCAGTGTGCTGACTGTAAAAATTCTTTTGGAAAGCTGCCTGGTTTCTCTCTAGAGCCTGATGTAAAGTCTTCAAAGTAAGATTAAGAGTTGTTTGTTCATTTATTTATTTATAAACAGTGTCTTCAAGAAGGGGAGATGGGTCTTTTATTACATAGACCCTGAATTTCTAGTTCAAGTCTTCTAAAGATGCAGGCTCATTGCATCTTTTATTCAATAGAAACAGAATTTTCCAATTAGTTCTAGAGGGATCATCTGCTAGAGAGTGCAAGAATCAGCAAAGCTGCAGTCAGTTAATGTTTTTCATTGCTGGTCTTATTAATTGATTATTGATTTTATATTTCATGAAGAAATGCAGAATAATATGGAAAAGTGAGGATGCTCTGTGGATTATCTGTCATCACAAGGGTTGGAAGTGCTGTGGAAAAGTACTCTGGAGCGAGTGTAAGAAATACTTCCTGATTAAGTATTGCTGTCTACCATTCATCTACAGTCAAACTCAGCAAATATATCTCGTGAAGTCTTCGAATGTTTGATCTCAATCTCATTATAGTTAATACAAGCTTTTCCTGATAGCTACAGAAAAGGTCTGAGGTTTGAAGTTGTGTTAGTCTGAGGTAGAATGAAGTCTTATTTTTGATTCAGATCTCCAAAATGTATCTGATGAGGGTTTGCAAGGCCATCCGTAGTTATCAGTTGTTTAGCTTTTCCTTTTAGAAGTCTTAGAATTGTCTGTCAATGTGAATAAATGATGCTCTGATGTCTCTCTGAGGCAGGGAAAAAATATTCCTCAGGGGCAGTGCCTCAGGGATGCCACTCATATTTTGGGGCATGACTGGGCAGGATTCAGTTTGAGTTGCTCATATTTCAGCATCTGCATTTAGGCATCTGAACATGAATAGCAGAGTCAGAAATAAAATGTTGATCTCCTCACTCCTAGTTATAACTCAGTTAAAACACCAAGGCTTGTGTGAAGTTTATTACCTTCTTCCTTTTCTGTAGACTCCAAAGTACGTGATATTACAAATACAGTCTTGTTTAAAAGATTAAACCAAATAATTTTAGCTTTAAGTTACTGACATCGTCTTCACCTTCATCTCCAGAAAGGACTCTACGGTACAGGAATAGATTGCCATAATGGAGAGGTTTACATGTTTTAAAGCAGCCCTGCAAATCTTTTAGAATTGCTGGAGAAAATGAAATACACAGCTAATATATGGGCCTAATCCAGTGGCTGCAGAAATCAGTGGGCATGCTGGCAACACACTTTTCACCAGAGAGCAAGTTCTGCCTAAGGAAACTATAAAACCAAATAAGCAGAAAGTTTGGAAATGCTTCTGAGAATTGCAAGGAAGAAACATAAAATGTAGCATATTAAAAGTGAAGCTAGAAGCAGTGCAAGCTCATTGTTTTTATTTGTAAAAGTAAGGTGGAAAATAAGTAACTACTGAGGATGGATAGTGCAATTCTGAGCTCCAAATTAGGCCTGCCAGTGAACTGTTTTCTGAAATTTTTTAAAAGATTATGATGATTTGTTGAAAGTATATTTTTAGAGAAGAAAACTGTCAAACCCAAATGTTATATTAGCAGAAAAGCATTTAAAAGATCGAAATATCACATTTCCTTTAGGCAGTTTTGCAAGGTGTCTGGCTTCCCAATTTTTTTGTCATTCAAAATATGAGCAAATTGGAGCAAATGTAAACAACAAAACTCAAATAGAATAATTTTGAAGTAGTTGAAAGGAAAATTCCTGTTGGGTCCCAAACCCCATTTTTGACTCATAAACATACATTTAAAAACAACAGTTTTGAGTTTTCAGACTAAGTTTGACTAAAAAATTTGCTGTGCCTTGAAGATTCTGAGAAATGAAAAAAAAAAAAAAGTGTTTTCAGTCCTGCTTAAAACAACACTATGTGGGCTATTTGTGTGCTAAATATGTATTACCTTAATCCGAGCTGACAAAATGAAACAGTTCCATTTTTTTTATTTAGACTGTGATGTTTATCAAAAAAGGTGATAAAGACAAGGTTATAAAACTTGAATAGAAGTACAAGTTTTACACTAAGTGTTATTGAGTCTCAAAGAAGTAATGATATCTTTATTTATTGTAACGTCTGAGAGAGAATGAAAGATTTTACAATTATTTTGACCATCACACTTAATTGAAATGAGAATGTGTAAATTTTCTGTAAGAGTAAAACAGATGGAGGTACTATAATATAGTTGCAATTTTGTCTGTGTTAATTCCTCTTTATAAGCCTGAATCTCCACCTCATTACCTAACATTAATGAATTCATGCCACACAAGGTTCAGCTAAGGGAAACAATAAAGAAGTACATGCACAAACTAAAGCAGCAATGAAATTATCATCTGAAGAAAAAACTTACATGATTCACCATGTCAGTAAAGGTACAGGAATAATTGGTTATATGGATCACTGCTCCTGCTGTGATGTATCAGAAATCACTGGATCAATCTCATACACACACGTCCCTGGAGTGAGCGTGACTAGGAGAACAATTGCTTTCCTGCAAAAAAACCCTGAGAACATTTGTCTCCATCCACTGGCAGTTTCATAAATAATGTCATGTCTTCAAAACACGTGGATTAAAATCTTTCATTTTAGACTACATTCAGCTGTCTCTGTCACCGTATCAAATCTCTGCAATTCTGTTAACTTTAGCAATGCAGGCCATAGTTATGGTGGATACTAAAAAATGAAAACATTGTAAATATAAAAAAAAAGGTGAGAAACATTATAAGTGGGTGGGACTGACCCTGGAGATGACTGTCTTTTCATTTAATTTCATTGATGACAGTAACCTCCTGATTTAGGCACCAGGCTACGTACTGAAGTTAGAAGGATAAATCCAGACTTGGCCTTCTTAAGTTAGATGCTAAATGTGAAGGCTGTAAATATGAACTGGCATCCCAAGCCCACTGGAATGTGTCTGGATTTGCATGTGGGAATATGCTGCTTTAGCTCCTAAAGAAAACTGGAGCTGAGAATGACACTTCAAGTGTTGTTCATCATTGGTGCACAATATAGACAAATATGCCTTCCTTCACCAGAACCATTACCTTCTACCTTACAGGGCATGCTCAAAACCACTGGGCTGACAGAGGCCTCTTCGGTCTTCTAAAGTTGCAAGATTTGCATGGGGAATGCTTAACTGTAATTTGCTCTTACAAATCTCAGGTCTGTTAGAAACTGGAGTTGAAAAGACAGTTCCACGTGCCTGCAAATAGAAAAAGAAACAGCTCAGAACAAGCAGAAGGGGTTAGTTTTCACTAAAAGTCATAGCAAGGTGCTCTCTCCATTTCACAGCTCTCCCATGAACTGGAAGAAACAGCTTTTGTCTATAAGTAATGTGAGAAAGGAGGCTGAGTGCTTTTTTACAATAGCCATTTAGTCAAAGCAGCAGAAAGTAGTCAAATCATTAATACTTATGATTTTTTTGAAAGACCAGTGACTGACTCATTAGTAAGTTATGTGGCACTTATGTGAGTTTGTGTTAGACTTTACTTACCAGAGGTGTAGAACAGCATTACAAATATTAGCTGAGACTGTGATTTACACTTTTGTTACACTCCTCTCCACCTATGTCCCAATGGGAACCCCATTCTAGTGAGTGTGTAATGTAAAAAGATCAATCAGCTAAACACAATTTAATTTTAACACTGTTCCTTCCAGGCTCCATAAATATCTATAGATTCAAAAGGTCATGGAAGAGTTGTTTAAGATGTAAATTATACATCTACTGGCTATTCTAGCATAATTCTAAAAATAGCTGTAATAGGCTTGTGATGAGGGGTACAGAGAAGCCTAAAGGATTTTCTGAGTCTTTGTTTGTACTTTATTTTGTGTAAAAAACTGTAATGCAAGTATTGTGTAACATCTAAGTGATAGTAAAGACTGGCAGTAAAAGCCATTGCAGTATTTAAAAACTGGCAATTAGTTCAACAAGTGATTTTTGTTTTGTTTTTAACAAGCACATGAYAAACAAGGGAGCAATGAAAGAGGTTCATGAGATAGAAGGTAAGAACTAAAATGATCAGCCAAATCTGTTAAAACTTTATGCAGTATGTTTCTCTTTTGCTGATGCTGTTTATATTCCAATTCAGAAATAAAGGAGATTTCTCTCTCTCCCCCTCTGTCTCCCTCCCAGGCTAGAGCAGAACATACAGATTGTTATATTGTTCTGTGTTTAACAGCTGCACAGAAAACCCAAGAATTGATTTTTATGATATATCATTAATTTTAATGCAGAAAGCATTTTTATCTCTCTAGGAGTAAAAAGTCACCCCTTTTTTGCCACATTCACTCAGGTCTGTGTCAGTTATTTCATATGAAGGTCAGGATGCATTTTAAATTCATTGCTATCATGCACAGATACCCGAGGTACTACAGCAGTCCCATGATCTTATAAGGTGGGCACACTGGCATGTCGTATACCAACGTGGTTTTAGAGAGGAGTGCCTGCCTTTTAGTTCCACAATCGTACCTTTTTCTGATTTACATTCAGCTCTTGTACACACTTTCTGCAGAAGCACTACATAATTTAGTGTAGGGAAGAAAACACCAGGCTAGCTCTACATACAGTAAAATCTGGTTGGCGTGTGTTATTTTTTCTCTGCCTAAAAGGGGATAGGGAGGCAGAGGGGATGAGATAAGAACAAGATTATGTCTTGCCATTCATTTGATTTTTTCTCATCATGAATATGTTCTTTCCTTATGACCCCTGCAAAATGGCATTACCATTAGATGGTAAGTGAACAGACCTCTCTAAAAATATAACACTTTAACAAATTGTTTAGCAATGACTGCATGCAGCCATCAGGCAAAAACACTGACGAGGATGACAGAATTTCAATACAGAATGTGAAAGTATTCAAATAATCTGAGGATTGACTGGGAAAGAAAAGCCTGATTAAATTTTCTTGATAGCTTCTGAGGCAGAAAAGAAACCAGGCGTCTCTGTGTCTATATTTATTACTGGAACCTCTCTTCATTCTTCCTGGCTACTGTAATAGAGGGGGAATTGTCTCCTCTTGGGAACTGAGAGGCTGAGCCTGGAAGATATTGTCACTGTTCTGCTATTGAGTCTGCATTTCTGTCTTTAAGAGAGAATGGGAAAAGTGTTCTCAACCTTTGCCCAAAACTAAAAATAAACCTGCTAACTATTTTCCCCCTCTTTGCAGGGATTAGAAGCACTGAAATACCATTAATACTCTGAAGTTTAGGCCAAACAGTGTCAAGGGGTTTCTAAACCTGATTCCTAGAAGAAAAACAAGTGGAAGCATTCAGATAAGCATCCACATTATCTTATTTATTTTAATTAGAACAAGCTTTTTAAGGTTGACTCATCACTAATTCCCATCAAACCTAGCTTAACAGCCATCTCAAATCTTGTCTGGTAATATCTGATGTTTTTTCCTTTCATTTTTATGGTTTCACCAAACCTTTGACACTAGCCCAAACTGGATGAATAGAGGATAGATGAGACATAAAATCTTACATTTCAGCTTTAAAAAGATTTTATTGAAGGTGATGGTAAAGGAAATGGGAAAACCAGTAAATTATCTAGATAACTGCTAGAAGAATATCTGCTAAATGGAGACAAAATCTTCTAAAAAAATTTCTTGTTTTCTATTGAATAAAACTTAAATTGAAATCTAAGCCACATAGGGTAGGACTCCATTCTGTTACCTTTAGGCATGTACAATGCGGATGACTAATTTGAGGCTGACGTTCTCCATCTGGAGCATATTAGATATCTACTTTACTCATCATTTTTACTAGTCTTAAAGTATAAGGCTTTACTAGTCTTAAGTGTAAGAAAGACTGTTACTACTCTTAAAGTGTAAACGTACCCTTTACATTATAATAAGACCTTGCAGTGAGTACCTGAGACATAGGAGAGGCCCCACTGTAAACATCTGCATTTGATGAGATTAATCTTTCTTGTGGTACCTATTTGCCATGGACCTGTTACACACAAACTATAAATCTCTCAGGACTCTGTCAGCAGCTGAAAAAGGAGCTGTTTTATTATCGCTATAGTGGAGACTAAACCCACGTTTGTGTTAGCATTTTTGTCATTATGGCTATGCCAGTTAGGGGATATGATGTTTAGTGACATTTTTATACTGACAAAACCAGCAATACAAGCAACTATATTCACAACTTCAACTTTTATGCACGTAGTCAGCATAAAATGCATTAGCAAAATATCACTTTTGCTGGTATAAGATGCATCTCTGCTAGGAGGAATTTCCAATTCATTGAGAAGCCCCTTATGATGGAGACAAGAGCTAAGGCAGGGAGATGATAATGCTTTCTCTAAAATGTAGTTTGTTGTGATTGTTTTGTCCTGGAGCTGACCACCTTAAAATATTCTGTCTGATAACATTTGACTCCTCTTTGCTGAAGGAAAACAAAACAAAACAAGAGATATTGACAGGTCTGGGAAGCAGCGTGAATGAAATACACAGAGAAGAATATCCTTCTGGAAAAGTTTTGCAGAAAAGCATTCAATCTATTAACTGCTTCTTAAAAGAAAGCATGTAAGACTAGAAAAAAAGTGAAATAGCCCTATGCTTCTGGAAAAAGAATCAGAAAGCTTTCTGATTTTCTCTCCTAATATTGAGCTAGTCTCATGTTTTCAAATGTTGCTGTAATTTAATTATGGTAGGATTGAATTTATGGGGTGGCAAGATTTCAAATTTTTAAAATGTGGAAATCCACCAAATCCTGAATAAAGTGAATAGAGCCAGCTCTGATCCTTTCAGTCGGTATTTGCTATTACCATAAGAAGATGCTAAATGTGCTGGGACCGTTGTCTAACACTGAGGCCAGTTGCACAGAGCAGTCACATGTCCATACCTTTAAACTCTCTTACTCTACAAAACAAATGGCTGCATGAAAACTGCCTGTTGGATGTGGTCTCCAACGCTGGATTTGTGCCTTTAGCCTTGTGTACAGCGCTTGCTGACTTGAGCCAACACCATGTCAGGGAACATGTTTAAACAGTATAGCCATTTGGGTACCAGTATCCAGCATGGAGCTCGTTACTTTTTACCTAGCACTTTTCTAATACATATTACTATCACAAGAAGGATTTCCCATGAAGTGATGTTTCTGGACTTGGAGATTTTGCAAACAGCAGTAATAACTCTTTCATGCCTGTACAGACAGTAACACTGTAACAGCTATGGAAAGCTATGTGCCTAAATGGACAATATACACGTCATCTTCCTCATAGTCCCAAGTGTGCAGAATTTCGTTTTTTTTTTTTCCAAAACATTGGATGTGAGAGAAGCTAGGGATAATTGGATGTAAATCCCACCACGTGCTATGAAATCACATAATAGTGTGACACAGGAAGAAAGTTAGCTAAATGAAAGTGTAAAAGCAATTGCAGGTGAATGGAATATGATCTGCCTTCCAGCGCTTTGCCAATATGCTAAGGCAATATGTCATGCATTTTGGGCACAATGCCATGGAAATTTTAGCAGTTAAAATGATCAGAATTTTCAGTTTCACGTCTCACAAACAAACAAAACCAAATAACTTTCACACATATGAAACAGTAGTTACATTTTTCTATTGACATAGAAGGAAGACTGCAATATAATGTCTTCTTGTCTTTTCTCCTACAACATCCTTGTGTTTTCTCTGGAAGCCTGAATGATTCTTTCTCTGTATAATTTTTGAGTTCTGGTTGATGTTATTATGGGATTTCTTTGCTTTGATAAAATCATCTGGTGAATAAAGAGTCCAATATTTCTGAAATACTTTGTGTATAAGCTCCTTCTACTGTCCTTAAGGACAGTATTGGGTTGCTGGTCATATGGTTTTTTTTAGGTGGAAACACCTTACGACAGTAGATTAAATACAGCTTGCGAAAATCAGAGATAGTTCTGGATATCTCTGTGGATGGTTGGCATTTAAGCACYGGGAAAAACATCTAGGGGCAGAAGAACAGGACATAGATACTGGCATATAAACTGTAGAGACTCATTAAGACACAGGGGAAGTGGAAGAGGTGATGAACAAACAGGTTTCATACTAGAAAATGAGTAAGGAGAGGAGAAGATGAACTGCTTAACATGGCCATCCAAGGTCAAAATGGAAGATCTGAGATGGAAGGAAGCTGTAGTTCGAATGACAAGCCATAATTTAGAGGAAAAGGATCACCGACAACCTCGGAGAATGTGCAAAAGTGCTGGGAAAGGAGAAGGGTGAGAAATCAAAGTCAGGGATAGTACAGATATGCACATTTCTTAAGCTACTAAATAGTGATTGACAGAGCTTCAGACTTCACTGTGTGCATCACACCTGTCAAATGTGCATGAAAATGCTAAACTACAGACAGGACAATTAATTCCCTCAGTGGAGTTTGAGAGAGTATGTACGAGCTTCTTGGGGATATGGTAATAGAAGTGAATAGCACTATATTCAACACCTACACACCCCAAAGCCCAAGTTAGTGCTTAAAATCTTCCCTTCCCCAAGAAATTAAGGGCAGGTGTGAGTCTGCATTTGGCTCCCCTCACAGCAGTATCTATCAGGGAGAGGTCAATGACATGTGTAACTACCTGCTGGCCACTTATTCCTCTATCCAACGAGGCTCTGCTTTTCCTATAAACTCACAGCTCGGAGGGGTACAGTTGATTGGCTTTCCTTCTGTTCAGTTCCTCTTCTTTGATTTACAGCAGTCTCCCACACCCTTTTCATAGGTCCTTTTCTGACCACACTGATAAGGGATTTCTTTGTGTCCAATTAGCAAGGCTAGTGTATCAGGCTGAAACTAGATAATTAAAAGAATGAAAAAAAGACAGAGTGACCTTGGTTCGCAAACCTCCATGGGCAATTTATAAAACTTTAAAGATTTCAAGAAAATGTATTAATATTATTATTTTATCTCTTGTTCATCAGAAACAGGGCGATTGTTCTTATATAACTTCAAGGCCTCACTAAAATCAAGAGAAAGGTGAATTTCTTTTTTTTTTTAAACTGTCCTTTTGATAATTATACATTTCTAGGACAAAAATGCACTTTTCAAGTTTCCAAATGAGGGGTTGACTTTAGTGTATTTTATTTAAAAGCATATTAATAGTTTTGAAGGGACAGCAGGTATTATGTCTTGCCTGATAGCCAAAACACTATGAGTGGCACCATTCTTATGGTCAATGCAGAGCAATGGAAACCATAAAAAGCGGGAAATCCCATGCCTTATTTTATCTTGCCTGCTCTCACAGGTTTCGTTTAGAAGGAGCAAGAGAGAGATGTGCTACCTGGGGTAAAAGAAACGTTGTGGTGTGGCTCATATTTGGCTCTTCCATTTATGCAGTTTAAATGGTGGGGTATTTGTGCCTTTAGCAAAGAACAAGGGTCTGATTATACAAGGTGCCAAAAAGTAATGGGGTAGGTGTAACATTTAGGCTGGAAATTCCTCTTACCTAGCTGTAACCACCTAAAAGAGAGAGATGCAGTTTCGTTATTTAGGCTTCAGCGATAGTCAGAAGAGGGAGATAGGCAGAGCTATCCAGAGCTATCTTATCCGAGGGCTCATAGCAAAAAGAGATGTCGGGGAAAGACCCTCTAGACGTGCCCTTCTCTCTGCCTGGCCGCTTGTCTCTCTTTTGATTATAAATATAGCCCAGATGGCTAGCTTAGACTAGATGCTTAATTTTTGTTTAGTTGTCTAAAGTTAGGGAAGATAAAATCCACCAGAAAACTAGGCTGGTATACCACTGTGTTTGCATACAAGTTTAAAGAGATATTTTGATTAATACAGTGTTGGTAAATTGTCTTATAGCCATGAGTTTGAGCTTTTGTAACTAATTTTAAAAAAATAAGCACATAACTAATAAGAGTAATCTCTTGTTATCAGACCTGTAGGTCAACAGATGTCAAAGAAGGAAGGAAAATAGTTATTCCTGAAGACACGTCCTTGGCTTTTAGATGCCTTGAGTTTCCAGTAGTATTGGATTATTTAGTCTCTGCTTGTATGTCCATTTGATTCCAGGTATCATGGTGTGCTCTGTTTGCTGGGCTAATTTATTTTTCTTTTCTCTGTGTATGTGTCTCTCCTCTGTGTGTGTGAGTTTTCATGTGTGTATGTTCACAGGATGAAGTCTGCTCAAAAAACTAAATCTAGCTATATGGGCTGAAAACAGATAAGTGTAAACTTAAATATTTCTCTTCTCAAAAAAAACCCCAGTCTCTGGGTCTTTGCTCAGGAACTGTCTGTTATATGAAGGTGTTCCCATTTCAGCTGCAGAGGAGTGGAATTTATCCACTTCCAGATAAAGCACTTAACTCGTAAAATTAAATACTTTTATCCTCTTAATTCCTTATAAAGGCCCCAGAAAATAGATAGGGTGCTAAAATGTGATTCCAAAAATCAGCATTAAAATATTCCTGGCTCTGCTTAGATGTCCCCATATGTATATACCTAGAGGCTGAGGCCAAAAGATTTTTCAAAAAGCTTTTCTCTAAATATTTCAACAAATAACCCTGTCATCATTAAAATGGTAAGTTTCACTGCCCAGAAATAAGAAGCATTTTCAGTCATGTGTCTCACCTCTGGGGTTTTGTTTTCTCCATGTCTGATGTGCTTCTTCACATTTGCTTACTTCCAAGACGTATTGCAAAGCCTGGGCAGCAGGGTTTTGTTATGGTGTGCAGGCATAGTGTGCATCCCAGATTTTTAGCACAAAGCATTACTCTACTACTAGACAAAAGTAATAGCTGATTTCTTACAAACAATGAAGTATCAACATTTACTGGTAGGCACTGTTTAAGGCTTCACTTAAAACAGAATGGCAAACATAAAAGTGTGCCCTTAAAACCACTGCTGCTCCTAAATCTTCCCTACAGCTTTCAAATTTTCTTCCCTGTAGGTTAGCACTTCTTCTTTTACTGTTACACTCTCTCTGTGCAGTATTTGCTGGTTTTGAAATAAACCTTCCAATTTACAATCTGTCTATTATTGGTACTTAATTATTAAACCCCTTCACAATTAAGTCATTCCAGTGTCTTGAGAATTTATTAGCTAGGAATTAACTCTTTGTTCACACATTTGTTATCTATGTTACAGTCCCCAGAGATTTTCTTCGTAGATCTTGTTATTCCATAATGCTAATTGGTGCCAGTGGAGGATACTTAAATGCCAAGCTATTTTCAGTGGATCTAGAGCTATTTCACTAATGAACTTCTACCATAAGCAGAATAAAGCTAGAGCTCCGGCAGAAATGTATGTATTTGGATTTCTCACAAATGCTTCTATTGAATTGGCAAAAGGGTACACTTACTCATAAAATGCATAAACAAATTTCAGCTGGCCAATCAACATCTGTTATAGAGATAAATGTGAGCCAAAATTTCTTGTTCTAACACTCAGTACTTGGCCCAGAAAGGATGATTATTTAAACTTTTCATGGCTGGGTCCCAAACAGAGTGTCATAGCCAGCTAACCCAGTTACCAGAAAGGTAGGCCATATTCCATATCCTGCTGGAAGGATATTTGTTAAAGGCTTGGTTTCCTTTTAGTTCTATCTTTCAGTTCTTTTGCATTTTTTTAAAAGTGAATTCTCATTTGCAGTATAGTAGCACTTTGAAGAGTTAATAAATGGAATTGTGGCTGTTACAAATTCTGTTTAACTGAATATGCAAGTAGTCAGATTCTTTGTTGACATTTGGGTATAGCTCTTCATAGAAGCTATGCATATGAAAAGTTTGATAATAAAAAATTCTGACAAAAAGTAGGGTTTGAATGAATAAAAAATTTTCAGGAGGATTTCAACATTCATGTTCAAAATACTAATATTTCAGAAGAAAAGCTCAAAGCTGATAAAATGTATTTTACAGTACTTTTCCTTTTGTGACAATTTTAAAACTTTCCAATTTCATGACAAAGGTCTATATCAAAATACTGGTATTTTCTGAGAATACAGATTCAATGTTCTGAGCTGCTCCCATATAAACTTTTTCATTTCCTGAGCCTCTTATATTGGAACAATAGGTTAGCTGCTTTTTCCTGAACATACCAAGAAAGAAAAACATTTCCTTTGGGAGACACTGCACTGCCTGCAGTACTCTGTCCTGCAGACTGCATTAAATTATCTTTGAAGGTTATCAGTAATATTCTGCTGAATATCAAGAGGTGTCACTGTTGAGCAGTAAAAGACTTCCTCTTCACTGAGTGAGCTACCCTTGTGAGGTTTTAATTTTAGCTTTTTTATTACAGCTGTAGAAAATGGCCTCCAACCCAACCCAACTGCCTATTAAGGCTGAAATCACTTCACTTACTGCTGAAAGCACCCATAGAACACAATAAACAAATTATCCTTGTTACAGAGGTCAAGGGGTAAAAACCATCTGAGGTCTTGCTTTATTCTAACTTCAACATTAATGCCATATTAAAAAGGGTCAATGTGTAGCTCGTACGCAGAAGTATGGATGGAGATATTCTTATTGAGCCAAACACACACATAGCTCTGACCTTCTAAGAACTCTGAAATTGTCTGTTTTAGGAAAAGGAGGGTTTGAAGGAGGACACAAAGGAAGTGGGGATTGCAATCCAACTTCAGGGGTGCTAGAAGCCCTGGCCAGGCTGTGGCTTAGATTCTGAACATCATGCCATTTTGGTGTAATTTTGCCACCATTCGCCTTTACAGACAGATTTCCTTTCTATCCCTGGAATCTTAGCTAATGCTACCCAGGCATCATATATTTTGAGATGTCACTTCTCATTTTTAAGGATAAGGAAACTTCTCCCATATGTCCCTTAGGTCCCACAAGATCTGTTTTTTTCTCATGTTATCATCTTAAATTTTCTACACAGAAGCAGATGATGGGAGAAAGTGGAATTTGACTCATCAAGTGTATTCTTCCCTCATTCCCTGACTTGAAAAAAGAGAAATCTCTGCCCTTAGGTTTCCCATAGGAGAAATGCACCAGGACAGGAACCCTGGGATCTTAGGGTCAAAACCATTTTCAAATGCAGATGGAGTAGTCAGCATTACAGTCCTCAACCAGTCTGAATGGATGTTTCTTTGATTACCGTCATCTTGGTGCAAATTCCAATATAGTTGCTGAACACTTGCTTGTACTTCTCTTTGTTTACTTTAGGCTTAATGTTTTTTAAAGCTTTCATGTTACAGATAGCATCTCTTTTATCTGCCATGGTGTAAATATAAAGTTTCTCATTGTTAAATTCAAATCCATGTTCCTTTTTGAAGGGTTTCATTGAAGACTCTCTTAGCCTGAGGTTATTCTATACCAAGTAGCACATGTAGAAGCTTAAACAGGATAGAATCATTATTATTAATTTATTAAAATCAGCTTCTAACTGTTCCATCCTTACTCCCTTTAGATTGACATGGAAACAAAATGAAGTATATTTATGTGAAAGTATATTGAACCATTGATGTAAGAAAATTTTATCTTGATGGACTATCTTCAAAGGGAAGGAAATCTTCCTCATGGGAAAAAAAGGAAAAGCTTTTTGCCTTTTAATATAGTTATGAGGAAGGACAGAGGTCAGAAGTTTTTCCTTATGTATATACAGTTATGGAGCCACAAGTCTCTCACTAAAATTGAAGCTTAGAGCAGAAAGTCTGTGATGAAATTACAGAGTTTGCTTTCAAATGTTTGTCATCTTTTTGACATGGTACTTTGTGTCCAACTGAAGAGCTAAATAAGCCTAGAAATACTCAAAAAACATTCAGCCACAGATAAAGGCATACATATCTCCCCGTGAGGAAAAGCTTAGTCCTATTGATCTAGCAAGGTCTGGTCAAACTATAAGACAAATACTCTTAGAGCTAAAGGGTAACTCTGTATGAGGGAGCATTTTGACCCCTTTGTGGCTTTGTGGCCCCTGGGATGGCAGGGGATTTCATGGCACATTGACCCTGGAACCTGGAAAAGCACTGGCAGAGGGAGCAGGGGGGCGAACAGCCAGTGTTTCATGGCATTGATGCCCAGTTTTATGAAGGGGGATAAAGTCAGGCTATTTCCATAAAAATGTTTCAATTCTGGTTTAGTTCTAACAGAGTTCAGTCTCTGGACTTTTTGTACATGTAAGAGGCAAATGGCAGGGGATTTTCAGGATGTTTTCTCCCCTCCACCTCAATTACTTATTAAAAATGTCTCTCTCTTCTCACTGGTGAGAGATGCCTTATGAACTCAACCCCGGGAGTGTAAGGGGGCTCCTCGGACACCCCTACCGCCGGTTCTGTGCTAGAACTTTACAGTGAGTTACTTGGATAACACGGTGCTTGCACAAGCTCCCCTGTCTGCGTGGACTTGGTTCCTTGGCCCTCTTTTGGGAGATAAGGCATTCAGCTACAACTTCCATAGCAGTTTCTCTTTTGAGTGTGTAGGCTGATTTGTTGTTGCTTCTCAACGCAGGCAGCCCCAGCTTTCTGTCCTGCAACCCAGGGGAGGCTGATGGCTTTAACCAACTCCTCTGAGCTGGCTCTCTGGGGCTGGGGCCATGTGGGTTTTCCTTGTGACAAAGGAAGAGAACTTGCTCAGAGTTTTTCTAGGTTTCCTTGAGAAATTGAGACCTTCTCACACTGCAAAACTTGTAAAGTTCAGTAGAGACAGACAAAGCTTTGATACAAGCTTATTAAAAACACTGATTAGATTCCAGGACCATTTCCTATCTCCTTACATATATCTCTGCTTAGCCCTGAGTTCTCATGTGATCCAGGACTCTGGGAAGTTTAAAGGGCCACATCACTGAAGTGAGATTGCCTGCCTTTGGTCTATTTTTATCAATAGAATAGAGTTAATGCACTGATCCTGCTTCTCCCGCTGGAGTCTGCATTAATAATAAATCAAGCATCATTAACATATGTTCAAGAATGTTTGGGAGTATTTAAGTTACATTTTACATGAAGTGACAGCTCCTCTGAAATCACTATTGTAAAGGAGACTGTCGCACCATGCAGGAGTCGACCAAAGCGGAGACTCTGAAAAATAAGCAATCATGTAAGTCAAGATGTTCATAAGTACATATTAAATGTAGAATTCCTGAACACAGACATCATGCTGAAATGGTCTCAGTTAAAACCAGACTAAACTAGTGGGTATGGATTTAAGTATCTAATTTGAGGAACCCATTTCTGAAAAATCTTTTCTTGGGGTCTTCTTAGTATTATGACAAAAAAGGCCTTAGGAGATCCTGCATGTGAAAACAGGTTAAACAACAAAAAGAATTAAAACAATTGGCTGCATTCCAATGTATGGGTTAATGTCTGTATTTCACAGTCTTCTGGTCTCCAGATCTTCCAGATGAAGCTGGAAACTGAAGAGTGTGGAGGGGAAAAAACACAAAAATGGTCAGTGGGAAGAAATGGTCTGCAAGGAAAGGCCTGAAGACTTCAATCAGTTTGACTTATTAAAAAGGTGTTGGAGAGCCAACTTGCTTACAATGTTTAGTGATGACTTAGAGACATATGGAAAAAAAACAAGAAAAAGACCAAAACCAGAGCTCAAAAGGGTGTACTATAGGAGAAGACATAATGAATATATGAAAGCTGAATCCAAATACACAAAGAAAACAAATACACAAAGAAAACAAATACCTAAAAATATTCATAACATTGATGTTAAGCACTGCAACATACTGCTGAAGGAAATATTAGATTCTCCATGGCCTCATCTCAAGGATGGATGTCTTTCCAGAAAGCCTGTTTCAGTCAAGCATAACTCAGTAAGGGCAAAAGCAAGGGTAGCTGGGTGAAATTTAATGACCTATGATCTACAAGATGTCCAGTTGTTTTTTTAGCTTTTATATACATACAAATCTATAATAAATGGTGACTCATGGATTTCAGAGATATTCCATTGATTTCAATGGGCCTTTATGAATGAAGGTTATCAAATATATATCCCAATACGGTTGGACTTGATGATCTTAGAGGTCTTTTCCAACCTTAATGATTCTATGATTCTATGAAATAAGCTTTATACTCTAATAATAGGACCTTCCTTTATGATTACCTATCGTGCTATGGGAAAATGGCAAGGATTTTTAAAAGTCCTTAGGAAAGAGAGGATCCTACAGTTAATTAAAATTTGACGTGAGGTAGGGTCTGAATTTACAAAGGTGTTAAGGAAGGCTCCTTCTGTTACTCTCAAGAGTGTAAACTTCTAAAAGGTTTGTGAATGTAGACCAGGGGTATGGGGGCACCTACATGTTTTGGAAAATCTCAGCTGTAACATTATACAACTATTCTCTCTTATAGAATATTTTAAAGGAATGTATATCAGAAGCTTGTGGTGTAGTCCCTTTTTCTGACTCCATGAGCCATTAGCCAAGAACTTCATACCACTGAAAGCAATATATGTATACTGCATAACTTGAAAAGCCAAGGAATTCAGCATCTCCACCATAGCTTGCAAGCAGGAGATCCAGCAGTTCCTGGGGGATCCTCATTGCTCCACTGCAGGAGAGGCAGGGTGGCTCTGGATATGCAGCCACATCCAAAGTGACCCAGAGACGTTGAAGTTGCACTGCGCTGGCACCCTTTCTTCCACTGCTTGGCACAGGACAGCTATGTTGTCTGCTTAGAAATATTGTGAAGGTCAGGAACCAGCATTTGGCTACCTCTGTTACAGTTGATCCCAAATTCTCTCAGCTAAGCAAAGGAATAAAGAACACAAGGAATTATATCTGAAAGTATAAACATACTTTTTAATAGTGAAAGTTAATCTGGGATGCAGTATGGAGATATGTACCACTGACAGTGTCAAGATACTAGAAACTTGGCTATTGTGTTTAGTACAGGTTGTAATATGGGGGAGATACCTTACGTATCCTCAGAAATTACTCTCTTTCATCAAAATAACATACAAACATCAGCCAAGTACAGAAGTAAGAAAGTTCTTTATCTAAGACTGAAAAAGAAATGATTGCTTGAACATATAACTTATGTCTTAGCATTGATGCTGGCATAGACATAGAAAAAAATTGTTCTCCCTCGAGTGAAGAAAAATTGGACCTATCCCTGAGAATATCTACTACATATATCCCTTCATTGTGATTCCTCTTCAAAAGTTCAGAAGAAAGTTTGAGTGTGCTTTCTGCTTTTTATTCTTTTATTTTTTCCAGTCCAGTAATTTTTTTTTCATTTGTTTTTCTTCTAATTAGGAGAGAGATTCTTCTCCTCCCTTCTGCTATGTCTTTGAAAGAACTAAGAAAAAGCCTGTTTATTTCTGTTGTGCTAGTCCCTTTTTCATATGGTTGTGCACAATGCCTAAAATGATGAAAGCATCTGCATGTGGTCTCTGAATATATTTATTTTGACAAGCTCTCAAGAGACGAAACATGGAAATTACCATATTCTACTTTCTTATCTGTGATGAGTTTCCAATTCCAACCCTCTTCTGCACCCAGCATCAGGTCTTCATTTCCAATGGTAAAACTTCAATCAGTTATATTTATTTATTTTGTAATGAACAAAAAGTTCTGTTCTTGCTTCCCTAGGGCTCATGTTTGTGGGAAGGGTACAATCACACAACTGTAGTCTGGGAGGGGTCCCAAGGGCACCTTGTGTGAAGAGCTGAGAACCTCTTCCTGCCTGGCTGTGTTACTTTTGATACAGGACTATGAATTAAATACAGTTTTAGCTGAAAGTGAGTTGCCCTGCATTTAGTTTAGTGGGAAGAAAGGAGAAGAGAAAATGGGTTGTTCCAAAGGATGTTCTTGGCAGGGGGGGGAAATCCAAGCATGAAAGCAGAGGGCCCTTGTGGGTCGTATCTTTTTGTACCTTGGACAGAGGCTAAGGGCTCAGCCTTGCAAATTACTGTTTCTTACATGGAGGTTGAAGGTAAGCCAAAGTACCTTGCATTTGCAGCAGGCTGAGAGTTCATGCACTCACTGGTATTGAGTTGCTTTGACAGAATTTATGAAGCTGTAACATGTAAATTTCTCGTTCACCACAGTCCTCAAATGCCAGGAGGATCTACTTGTTAAGGTGCTCCCAAATGCCTTCAAGAACCAGTGTAGAAAACTAGCTAGAGTAACCTTCAAGATTATTCCCCCCTTAAAGTCCAACTAAAAGTTTTGAACTGTATGTAATCTAAAAACCTTGTAGGAAAACTGTCCAATTTCCGGGACAAAAAATAGCATGAATAGGTTGAATAACATTTATGTTTTAATACTTTTCTTTAGTATTACCTGTCAAAGACAGAACTCTGATTCAAATGTGGGATGAACAGCCACACAACTGTATCACAGCATGCATGTAATAATAGAGGCCCTGGGGTGGTGAGTGTTGGAGTGAAGCTAAACTATGGATTTGCACTCTAACACAAAGTACTTGCACTTGACAGATAACAGTAAAGGACTTGGATTTACAGCAAAAGATGGATCTGAGAGTTATCTGTTTTGGGCTAACCTACTTGCTAATTAGTGTGGTCTCCTTGTTTAGAGCAATTCTCTTGAAAAGCTTCTCAACATGATTAACATAATGATTAACAGGTTCTCCATTAGTCTCCACTGTACTCCACTCCTGCTTTACAAGTCAATGCCAGTCATCCAGTATAAGTGGGCAAATATGGGGCCATAGTGTTATCTTTCTTTGTCTTCTCTTCCTTTCTTAGGACATTATGTATCTGAGCTTTTGCATGGATGACATAAGGTTTTGGTTGCCTACGAAGGGTATAATATTGCCATCCCATAACAGACTTTCTATCTATCCACTCTTACCTTCTCCCAGAGGTTCCATCCACGTCATAGAAACAGTAAAGAACAGCATGTATGCCCAAGTTTCAGCTATTTCAAACCATGGTGGCTAAGATAATGGTATGTCCTCTACTGTCTGCCACTTTGCCATAACAGAAACAGCTTGTAGCAGATAGGCTAAGAGGATTGGAAATACCTTGGAATAGCCAGTTGCAGTGACAAAAGTTAGTAACTTCCCTAACCTTCTCTTCTGCTGGAAGAAGAATTCAATTCCTTTGGTCTGCCATCTCAGTGGAGGTAGGGGATGCAGATCCGTGCGGCAGCAAAGATGCAGGGGTTATTGATGTGTTAGAAACCACAGAAAGCGCCTGAGAACGGTCACGTAGGAATTAGGGCTTCTCCCCCGAAAAAGGTGGCGGGATCAATAGCCCAACTGAAGTGCATCTACACCAATGCATGCAGCATGGGCAACAAACAGAAGGAGCTGGAAGCCATTGTGCAGCTGGAAAACTATGATATAGTTGCCATCACAGAAACTGGTGGGATGACTCGCATATGGTGGGAGTGCTGCAATGGATGGCTATAATCTCTTCAGAAGGGATAGGCAAGGAAGGAGAGACAGTGGGGTAGCCCTGTATGTTAAGGAATGTTTTGACTGTCTGCAGCTTAACTATGGTGACAATAGGGTTGAGTCTTTACGGGTAAGAATCAGTGAAAAGGCCAACAAGGCAGATACTTACACCATGGGACTCACTTTGAGAAACCTGGTCTACTGGGGGCTGATGTGGTCCATCTGTCAGAGAAGGGGAAGAGCGTCTTCGGTGATAGGCTTGCCAAGCTGGTGAAGAAGGCTTTGAACTAGAGATGCAGGGAGAGCCATCAACAGAACAACAGTGGCAATCCATCCCATTCCTACCAGCTTGATGCCAGGGCCAGCAATAGATGCCCAGAGCCTGGAGAAGGATCACAGCTCAGCAGGAGAGTGCCTGAAGAGCAGCATAAAGGAACTCCAGCCAGTAAGACAGCTTCATCGGGGGCCCAACTTAAATGCCTCTGTGCAAACACATGTAGCATGGGGAATAAACAAGAGGAGTTAGAGATGTGCACACACCTGCAGGGCTATGACCTTATTGGCATCACGGAGACATGATGGGATGGCTCCTATGATTGGAATGTTGGGATGGAGGGATACAGGCTTTTTAGGAAGGACAGGCAGGGGAGACGAGGAGGGGGTGTCGCCCTCTATGACAATGACCAGCTGGAGTGCGTGGAGCTCCGCCTGGGGATGGATGAGGAGCCGACTGAGAGCTTATGGGTCAGGATTAAAGGGAAGGCAGGGACAGGTGACATGACGGTGGGGGTCTGCTACAGGCCACCCGATCAGGAAGACTGAGCAGATGAGGCCCTCTGTAGACAGACAGGAGCAGCCTCACGATCGCAAGCCCTAGTCCTCATGGGGGACTTCAACCATCCTGATATCTGTTGGAGGGACAACACRGCAGGGCATAAGCAATCCGGAAGGTTCCTGGAATGCGTCGATGATAACTTCCTTCTCCAAGTGGTAGAGGAGCCAAYGAGGARAGGTGYTATGCTGGACCTTGTTCTCACCAACAAGGAGGGGCTGGTGGAGAATGTGAAGCTCAAGGGCAGCCTGGGCTGCAGTGACCGTGAAGGAGTTCAAGATCCTTAGGGCACCGAGGAGGGCGTGCAGCAAGTTCACTACCCTGGACTTCAGGAGAGCAGACTTTGGCCTCTAAGGGATCTGCTTGGTAGAGTGCCATGGGACAAAACCCTGGACGGAAGAGGGGCCCAAGAAAGCTGGTTAATATTCAAGGATCGCCTTCTCCAAGCTCAGGAGCGATGCATCCCAACAAAGAGGAAATCGGGCAAAAATCGGGCACACCAGGAGGTGTGCATGGATGAACAAGGAGCTCCTGGACACACTCAAACACAAAAAGGAAGCCTACAGAGGGTGGAAGCGAGGACAGGTAGCCTGGGAGGAATACAGAGAAATTGTCCGAGCAGCCAGGGATCAGGTTAGGAAAGCTAAAGCCATGATAGAATTAAATCTTGCCAGGGATGTCAAGGGCAACAAGAAAAGACTCTATAGGTACATCGGGGATAAAAGGAAGATGAGGGAAAATGTGGGCCCTCTCCAGAATGAAACGGGAGACTTGGTTACCCGGGATACGGAGAAGGCGGAGGTACTCAATGACTTTTTTGCCTCGGTCTTCGCCGGCAAGTGCTCGAGCCTCATTGCCCGAGCCTCAGAAGGCAAAGGCAGGGACTGGAAGAATGAAGAACAGCCCACTGTAGGAGAAGATCAGGTTCGAGACCATCTAAGGAACCTGAAGGTGCACAAGTGCATGAGACCTGATGAGATCCATCCGTGGGTCCTGAAGGAACTGGCGGATGAGTTGCTAAGCCACTATCCATCGTATTTGAAAAGTCGTGGCAGTCCGGTGAAGTTCCCACTGACTGGAAAAGGGGAAACATAACCTTGTCGCAAATGAGTGGTTTAGAGGCCGCTTAAAGAATCACCGTCAAAGGTATTAGCAGAAAGAGATTTTAATAGAGATTTATAAAAGCGCGACTTAACAGAGTTCGATGGC
>JAYKAV010001211.1:1103576-1135310 GCA_035582835.1 Phoebastria nigripes
CGCCAGACTCAGTACAGCAAGGCCAAGGTTCCATGGGAATTTCTGACATCAACAAGCAGCCCAGGAGAAGGTGGGGAAGGAATGCACCACCACAAACCCCCGTTTTTAAAAAGGGAAAAAAGGAAGACCCGGGGAACTACAGGCCAGTCAGTCTCACCTCTGTGCCTGAGAAGATCATGGAACAGACCCTCCTGGAAGCTGTGCTAAGGCACATGGAGGAAAGGAAGGTGATTCGAGACAGCCAGCATGGCTTCACCAAGGGCAAGTCCTGCCTGACTAACTTAGTGGCCTTCTATGATGGAGTGACTACATCAGTGGACATGGGAAGGGCTACAGATGTCATCTATCTGGACCTCTGTAAGGCCTTTGACACAGTCCCCCACAACATCCTTCTCTCTAAACTGGAGAGATATGGATTTGATGGGTGGACTGTCCAGTGGGTGAAGAATTGGTTGGATGGTCGCATCCAGAGGGTAGTGGTCAATGGCTCATTGTCCAGATGGAGGTCGGTGATGAGTGGCGTCCCACAGGGGTCCGTGTTGGGACCGGTACTGTTTAATATCTTCATCAATGACATAGACAGCAGGATCGAGTGCACCCTCAGCAAGTTTGCAGATGACACCAAGCTGAGTGCTGCGGTTGACAGGCCAGAGGGACGGGATGCCATCCAGAAGGATCTGGACGAGCTGGAGAAGTGGGCCCATGTGAACCTCATGAGGTTCAACAAGGCCAAGTGCAAGGTCCTGCACCTGGGTCGGGGCAACCCCCGGTATCAATACAGGCTGGGGGATGAAGGGATGGAGAGCAGCCCTGCCAAGAAGGACTTGGGGGTACTGGTGGATGAAAAGCTGGACATGAGCCAGCAATGTGCGCTCGCAGCCCAGAAGGCCAACCGTATCCTGGGCTGCATCAAAAGAAGCGTGGCCAGCAGGTCGAGGGAGGTGACTCTGCCCCTCTACTCTGCTCTGCTCTGGTGAGACCCCACCTGGATTACTGCGTCCAGCTCTGGAGCCCTCAGCATAAGAAAGACATTGACCTGTTGGAGCAGGTCCAGAGGAGGATCACGAAAATGATCGGGGGATGGAACACCTCTCCTATGAAGAAAGGCTGAGCGAGTTGGGGTTGTTCAGCCTGGAGAAGAGAAGGCTTTGGGGAGACCTTATTGCAGCCTTTCAGTACTTAAAGGGGGCTTATAAGAAAGATGGGGACAGACTTTTTAGCAGGGCCTGTTGCGACAGGACAAGGCAGAGTGGCTTTAAACTCAAAGAGGGTAGATTTAGACTAGATATAAGGAAGAAATTTTTTATGCTGAGGGTGGTGAAAACCTGGCACAGGTTGCCCAGAGGGGTGGTAGATGCCCCATCCCTGGAAACATTCAAGGTCAGGTTGGACAAATCTCTGAGCAACCTGATCTAGTTGAAGATGTCCCTGCCCACGGCAGGGAGGTTGGACTAGATGACCTTTAAAGGTCCCTTCCAACCCAAACTGTTCTATGATTCTATGATTCTTTATCATAGTGGGAGTGTGTTATAGACCACCCAACCAGGATGAAGAAGAAGATGAAATATTCTATAAGCAGCTGGGAGAAGTCTCACAATCGCTAGCCCTTGTTCTTGTTGGGGACTTCAACTTACCAGATGCCTGCTGTAAATACAATACAGCAGAGAGGAAACAGTCTAGGGGTGTGTGGAAGACAACTTCCCGACACAGCTGGTGAGTGAGCCAACTAGGGAAGGCACCCTGCTGGACCTGTTGTTGTGAACAGAGAAGGACTTGTGGGTGATGTGATGGTTGGAGGCTGTCTTGGGCATAGCTATCACAAAATGATAGAGTTTTTGATTCCTGGAAAAGTAAGGAGGAGGGTCAGCAGAACTTCCACCTTGGACTTCTGGAGGGCAGACTTTGGCCCGTTTAGGAGCCTGCTTGATGGAGTCCCTTAGGAGGCAGTCCTGAAGGGCAGAGGAATCCTGGAAGGCTGGACATTCTTCAAGAAGGAAGTCTTATAGGCGCAGGCAGGAGCAGGCTGTCCCCATGTGCCAAAAGACGAGCCAGCGGGGAAGAAGACTGGCCTGGCTGAACAGAGAGCTTTGGCTGGAACTCAGGAAAAAAAGGAGAGTTTATGACCTTTGGAAAAAGGGGAAGGTAACTCAGGAGGACTACAGGACTGTTGTGAGGTTATGCAGGGAGAAAATTAGAAGTGCCAAAGCCCAACTAGAACTTAATCTGGCTACTGCTGTAAAAGACAATAAAAAATGTCTCTATAAATACATTAGCAACAAAAGGAGGGCTAAGGAGAACCTCCATCCTTTATTGGATGCAGGGGGAAACATAGTGAGAAAGGATGAGGAAAAGGCTGAAGTACTTAACGACTTCTTTGCCTCAGTCTTTAATAGTAAGACCAGTTGTTCTCCGGGTACCCAGCCCCCTGAGCTGGAAGACAGGGACGGGGAGTAGAATGAAGCCCCCATAATCCAAGGGGAAACGGTTAGCGACCTGCTACACCACTTAGACACACACAAGTCTATAGGGCCGAATGGGATCCACCCAAGGGAACTGAGGGAGCTGGCAGAAGTGCTCACCGAGCCACTTTCAATCCTTTATCAGCAGTCCTGGCTAACCGGGGAGGTCCCAGTTGACTGGAGGCTTGCCAATGTGATGCCCATCTACAAGAAGGGCCAGGAGGAGGATCCAGGAACTACAGGCCTGTCAGTCTGACCTTGGTGCCAGGGAAGGTTATGGAGCAGATCATCTTGAGTGCCATCACGCAGCATATACAGGACAAGCGGGTGATCAGGCCCAGTCAGCATGGTTTTATGAAAGGCAGGTCCTGCTTGACTAACCTGATCTCCTTCTATGACAAGGTGACGCGCTTAGTGGAGGAGGGAAAGGCTGTGGATGTTGTCTACCTAGACTTTAGTAAAGCCTTTGACACCGTTTCCCACAGCATTCTCCTGGAGATACTGGCTGCTCATGGCTTGGATGGGTGTACTCTTCTCTGGGTAAAAAACTGGCTGGATGGCTGGGCCCAAAGAGTGGTGGTGAATGGAGTTAAATCCAGTTGGTGGCCAGTCACAGGTGGTGTTCCACAGGGCTCAGTATTGGAGCCAGTTCTCTTTAATATCTTTATCAATGATCTGGACGAGGGGATCGAGTGCACCCTCAGTAAGTTTGCAGACGACACCAAGCTGGCCGGCAGTGTCGATCTGCTTGAGGGTAGGAAGGCTCTGCAGAGGGACCTGGACAGGCTGGATCGATGGGCTGAGGCCAATTTTATGAGGTTCAGCATGGCTAAGTGCCGGGTCCTGCACTTGGGCCACAACAACCCCATGCAATGCTACAGGCTGGGGGAAGAGTGGCTGGAAAGCTGCTTGGTGGAAAAGGACCTGGGGGTGTTGGTTGACAGCCGCCTGAATATGAGCCAGCAGTGTGCCCAGGTGGCCAAGAAGGCCAACAGCATCCTGGCTTGTATCAGAAATAGTGTGGCCAGCAGGAGTAGGGAAGTGATCGTCCCCCTGTACTCGGCACTGGTGAGGCCCCACCTCGAACACTGTGTTCAGTTTTGGGCCCCTCACTACAAGAAAGACATTGAGTTGCTGGAGCATGTCCAGAGAAAGGCAACGAAGCTGGTGGAGGGTCTAGAGCACAAGTCTTATGACCATCGGCTGAGGGAACTGGGACTGTTTAGTCTGGAGAAAAGGAGGCTGAGGGGAGACCTTATTCCTCTCTGAAACAACTACCTGAAAGGAGGTTGTAGCGAGGTGGATGTCAGTCTCTTCTGCCAAGTAACTAGCAATAGGACAAGAAGAAATGGCCTCAAGTTGTGCCAGGGGAGGTTTAGATTAGATATTAGGAAAAATTTCTTCACCAAAAGGGTTGTCAAGCATTGGAACAGGCTGCCCAGGGAAGTGGTTGGGTCACCATCCCTGGAGGTATTTAAAAGACGTGTAGATGTGGTGCTTAGGGACATGGTTTAGTGGTGGACTTGGCAGTGCTAGGTTAACGGTTGGACTCAATGATCTTAAAGGTCTTTTCCAACCTAAATGATTCTATGATTCTATAATCCTCTACAGATTAATTGTAAATGTGCTTGATTCTTACAGAGGATATTATATGAGCATGGTGGAAGAATGCAACCCCTTGCATGCAGCCTCATCTATGTCAGACTGTTGGGACAGGGAATAGGGTCAGATCTGCAAAGGGTCATACCCATGAAGGCAGGTAAGTTCCTGTTCTTATGAGAGCTCATACATCTAAATAAAATTTTTATCAGTCTACCCTACTTTTCTTGCCTGCGGAGAGTTCAATTCTATCACCAAATTTTACTTTTCGTAAGTATAATCCTGGTGTGATTCTGGTGAAATAAATGGATGCATACTATTCTTACTGAGATCAAACTCTGAATTCTGAAATCCTCTTACCGCATGACACCTAGTAACTCTGATTGATTGCATGAACTGGATGATTCCTCTTTCCCATGACATCCTTTCTAAGGCTGCATTTCATCCCTGTGGATGAAACATTGGACAGGAAACAGGAATGCATCCAGAAAAAGCAACACTGAAGTAAAACATCTGCAGTCAAATGTTTTGCATCCTTAACACTTCCTTACCATGTGCAAACACATCAAGAAAACACTTTAAAAATATACCCAGTTGAGTAGAAATAGCAACATTTGATATTAACACAGAATATTGTCTTGGAGCTCTTGGAGTAATTTATCAGGAATGAGAATATTGTCCTTTTGCTGCAGACAACAACCCAAACTGTTGAGTGAGCAAATGATCTGCCCTGGAGCACATGTAAGACAATAGTAAGACAGAAATACTATTAAAAACTGTTTCCTGGGATATGCTGATGCACCCTGCTCCCTCTTCTCATTCTGAGATGTCAACAAACTTTGTAGCTGCTTTTGTGGGTAAAGGAGGAAATAAAGCATAGAATGTATCTTCACATGAGTTAACTGCAAAAATACGTGCTTACCTTTTTTGAAAGCCTAAATTTGGCATTGACACAAAAGGAAAGTGTCTCAGAAAACACATACTTGGAGTCCGCCTCCTAAAATTACTGTGTGACCTGTTCTTCTTCTGTTGGTGAATTAAATGGGACTAGCCAGATGTGAGGAAGATCGTGAATATACAGAAGAGAATCACAAGTGGAGAAGACTGAAATTCAACAGAATTTTGTTGAACCAGAAGAAAAATCACTGGGACATGAAACAGTATTTATAGAGTGAGTAGCTGCAAAGAATAACAAATGTAACTCTGGATTCCAGGCTTGTCTGAACTGGAACCATAAATTGGTAGAGGGAAGTTCAGGCTGTTTTAAGCAGAATCACTTACACTCCGTGGATCACTTTTTCATTATAGAAGTGCTTCCTCCCAGAAATATTTTCATTTTATTTACTAGGTTTGAAAAAACCCAGCATCTGTTGTAGAAGCCACTATGTGATGAACAGTTAGCGTACCTACAGTACTCATTTGTCTTCGTCTCTGCTTGAAAAATGTTGTCTCAGGATAACTGCCTTAGTGTCACCCATTCTTGTGCTACATGCAGTGTGTGCTTCATGGATCCCTATGGCTCTTCAGTGCAATCAAATGTGCAAAGGCACAGTTACTGCTCACAAAGAATTATTGAATTTCAAGGTGTATCACCAGCTGCACAGCCATTGCATTTTCTTTTCTTTTTGCAAATAGGGCATAAAATGCTAAGTTCCTTTATGTTATGGGGTGGTAAAATGTCATCTTTGAAAAGAACAATGTAAGAGTGGTTTTGAATTATAGAATGGTAAGAAAAACAAAGAAAAAAACCCCATACCTACAGAAGTAATTTTTTACCTGCTCTCTGGGGGGAAAAAATTTCCTTTGAGCTGAAACCTTGTAGGCTGTTTCAACTTGAGGTGAATTGGTTCAGCTGCTCAGAAGGTACAGGAGCTCCAAAAGGGGTTTATAATGGAAAAGTTGGTAGATCCTTGACTTCAGCAGTGCACACAGACACTTCTAAAGGAAGGAAAAAGGTATTTGAAAGATTTTTTGGGAAGCATATTTTGTTCTTTTGAAAGTGAAGTAACAGTAGAGCCTTTTTTCATTCCAGCTTCCCCTGATGGCTCACATCTAACTAGCTAATTAATTAACTCTACCTGGTTGCTAATTAAACAGTTGGAGAAATGGCTTTGAAAGAGAAATTGGTTCAAAAAGATACAAGGAAAACATAATAGGTGAGTTGTAAAGTAGCAGTGAAAGGCTGGGTAGTTAAGACACAGTCCTCTGGTATATTTCTCTTTATTATGAGCAGGTGTTATGTGACCTACAAGCACAGTTGTACTCATTACAGTGATTACAAAATGCAGAAGTTCTGAGCCATTACACAGCAGAGAGAAAAATTAGCTTCAATATTTAGAACGATTGTGGCTTTTGTGACAACATGGATGTGATTTTTAGAATCACGAGATCAAGGTAAGTGTCAGATCCAATCAAGTGGTTGCTAGTGAATACTTTGTCAAAAAAGTCTAGGGGTTTTCCCACTTAATCTGGACCTAAATTTTTTTCAAACATTAACTATTTGTTGCTTACTATTGTTTGATACTTCTTGTGACTTGCTGAGCACTGCAGATTAATCCTGAAGACCTTCCTTTTAGCACATAAAGTTCATCCTATGGTGGACAGCTTTGCTCTGCTAGGTGGGGTTTGGGGTGTGGCTTCTGCTCATGTAGTGCTGTGATCTCTAACTGTCTCTGTCCTAACAACAATGATAGAACAGAGGAACACATACCAAATTACTTATTTTTGTTAGCAGGCATAGTTTGAATTATTGAATTTCCTTTATCTGCCAGAACTTGCAGAAGGTCTAATAAGCAACAGAAGATTGTTGGGAGATTTGGGATGATTGCCTTGCTGCATAGGTTGTGTTCAGTCTTGATTACTTTTGTTTAGCTAAACAAGGCTCTGGGCAACTTGATTTAAGTTTAAAGTTAGTCCTTCTTTGAGCAGAGGGTTGGAATAAATAATCCATAGAGGTCTGGCCCAATCTAACTTTTTCTATGATTCTGCATTACTTGTACAAGTAGCTTTTTTTGAGAGCTTCCATGTCAGTAACATTTTTTTTTTGAAGACAATTCTATGATGTCAGGCTTTTTCTCCTGTCTTTTCTGTTTTGAACTCATAGCCTAGTGGATCAAGGGAAGGCGGTGGATGTAGTTTTTCTGGATTTTTAGCAAGGCTCTTGATACTGTCCCTCACAGCATCCTTCTGGACAAGTTGTCCAACTGTGGGATGAGTGGGTTTATGGTGCGCTGGGTGAAGAACTGGCTGAACGGCAGGACTCAAAGGGTTGTAGTGAATGGGGCTACATCTGGCTGGCAACCAGTCACCAGCAGTGTTCCTCAGGGTTCAACTCTAGGGCCAGTTCTGTTCAATATATTTATCAATGATCTGGATGCAGGAGTTGAATGCACCATTAGCAAGTTTGCTGATGATACCAAACTGGGAGGTGCTGTTGACTCTCTTGAGGGACAAGATGCCTTGCAGAGGGATCTAGATAGATTGGAGCATTGGGCAATCACCAATGGCATGAAATTTAACAAGTCCAAATGCTGGATTCTGCACCTGGGATGAAGTAACACCAGACACAAGTATAAATTGGGAGAGGAGTGGCTGGAGAGCAGCCCTTCAGAAAGGGATCTGGGGGTGCTGGTCAACAGCAGGCTCAATATGAGTCAGTAGTGTGCCCTGGCAGCCAAGAGGGCAAACTGCATCCTGGGGTGCATCAAACACAGTATAACCAGCTGGTCAGCATTGGTGCGGCCTCACCTTGAATACTGCGTGCAGTTCTGGGCCCCACAATTTAAGAAGGATGTGAAGGTTTTTGAATGTGTCCAGAGGAGGGCAACAAAGCTGGTGATAGGGCTGGAAGGAATGTCTTATGAGGAGCAGCTAAGGACTTTGGGTTTGTCTAGTTTGGAGAAAAGGAGGCTGAGGGGTGACCTCATTGCTCTCTACAGCTTCCTAAGGGGGGAAGGGGAGAGGGAGGTGCTGAGCTCTTCTCCCTGGTACCCAGTGACAGGACACGTGGGAGTGATTCAAAGCTGTGCCTGGGGAGGTTTAGACTTGACATTAGGAAGCATTTCTTTACCGAGAGGGTGGTCAAACACTGGAACAGGCTTCCTAGAGAGGTAGTCGATGCCCCAAGCCTGTCAGTGTTTAAGAGGCATTTGGACAATGCCCTTAACAACATGCTTTCACTTGTGGTCAGCCCTGAATTGGTCAGGCAGTTGGACTAGATGATCGTTGTAGATCCCTTCCAACTGAAATTCTATCCTATCCTATCTTCCTCTTACCATTAATATATATGGAAAACTCTTTTCTTTTCTCTTAGTGGAAGGAGACAGTAGTAAGCCATAGTCTGAAGGCATGGTCAACTTGGTGAATATGACACAACTGAACTTATGTGTAAACCTTCTGCTTTCAAGGATAATTTCTGTACCAGAGCTTGTGGAGCCACTTGTAGACAAAAACTTCAATCCTTTTAGCCCCCTTCTAATTTTTACAATCTGTTGTATTAAGCGGGATTGAGGAAGACATAATATAATTTTTACTTGCTTTCATCAGTTTTGAATATCTGCCCTTTAGATGGCTTAAACTGAAGATTATGTACTTCTCTAGATTCATATCAAATATCTGTAAGAGTTGCAAAACAGTTATGCATTTTAAGCAAGCTTAGCTATGAAACATATGTGAAAGTGTCTTCATGCATGAATTACAATATTATTAAGAGGAGTCTTGTTACAGTCATATAATTTAGAGTGCTGCTTTGGCTAGTAGTCAAGAATTCCTGGAGAATGCAGTTACAGCTTTCTGCTAGTGCTTCTAGTTATCAGCAAAAACCAGCTGGCGAGTTATTTTCTTGAGCCTTTTTTCTGAGCTGAAAAAGGTTTTATATAATGTTTAACCAGAAAGAAGATCAGACGATTTTAAATGAACCAGACTTGTGGTGCCTTTCATTGCTCCTTCAAAACTGTCCTGTGTAGCTTTGCTGATTCTGAAACTAAATGCATTGGCACCCTAGTTCCAGGGATGACTGCCACACAGCTTGCTGTGGTCATAGTCATTGTTATGCTCAGATGCCTAGGCTGAGATTGTTAAAGATGTTTAAAAGTTGTTCCAGTAGATGTTGCAACACCTAGTTGACTTCTCGTCAAGGACTCAGCATTGCCAGCATAAGTATCTTATGTTAGAATATGTAGACTTCACACAGCTGAAGGTATGCAAGAAAGAGGATACAGTGTCAGCACAGCTTCAAAATTTAAAACAAACAAACAAAGAAAATTAAAAGCTATTGTGCCATTATAGTGTCTTTTACCCTCCATGAATGCTTTAACTATTTCATCTTTTCCCATTTGGCCAGATCATCATCGACAGCACATCAATGGTATAATATGCTGGTGCCCTTTTGTTGGTAAAATCCTTTTAATCTAAGAAAAGGTTTCTAGAAATTTCAGTATCAATGGGTTTTAATGAGACTTGAGGTTTTTAAGGCCCAGATTCTAAAAGGTAAATGAGTAGCGATTAAATCTCTCAAAGATCTCAGACTGATACCTGAACTGTGGTTCACGTTTAAAATGGTATTTAGGGACAGACATTCATCCAGGGACTTTCCAAAGCACTGTGGCTAAGATACTAAAAAGTGCACTTGCCTGAATGTTGCAGATGGGCACATAAGACAGAGAAAATGCTGTTCAATCTACTCCTGCACTTGCAAAGCTATAGGCAAGGGCAACTAAGGTTTTGCCAGAAAGATAGCTTAAATGACAAAACTCCTATTACTGTGCATATTGAGAGGTACTGCTGTTTAACTAAGCAGTGCATTTGGGGGCATATCTCTGCATAATGCCCCTTAGAAAAGCAGAGCTCTGGGGCTCCCTTTGCAGCTATCTGCTGGGCAGTCTGAACGCACGCTAACAGCATTCACTTCTGTCCAAAGCTTGCAGGCTGGTGGTGGTGCTGTTGACTGGCTTTTATGTAGCATCTATGAGGCTGGAGCATTTACCTAAGAGGCAGGAGACCCAATTTTACTGTTGACCTCAGCTTGAGATGACTCTCTTCAAAAAGAGCCTTGGCTCCCTGGTCAGTCAGTTGTCGTAGGCTGAGCACAGCCATGACTAAATTTCATTAAAATGTCTGAGCCGTAGTTCATAAAAGTCAGAAGTGAAAACAGATGATCATGAGGCTGGGCAAAAAATGCTAGGTCTCATTGATCTAAAAAATGAAAAGCTAGTACAGGTTATTATATATTCTCAGACATTAGCTATTTGGGATTATACTTCCATCTGCAGCCATAGTGAAATCTTGACCTCCCTCCTCTCTCACCGGCCAGTCACATTTGCAATTTTTCCAACTGCCACAACCCCCACATTTGTTTGGAAAGCATGAAGTTTTCTGATACTGCTGCTCACTAGCAGCTTCTCATCTTGACTGGCAGCAGCTGTAGTTCTTGGAGTTAATGTGCTTTTACTCCCATTTGACATCTCTGTCAGAGGAACACTGGAGGGGGAGCAGCCCTTGCTCCATGCTGTCTATAGTTCTGCTCCTACCGGTACTTTGCACTCCGGAGAATTTGCTTGCTACCCTCACATGAAACTCACTGCCATTTCACTTCTGTATATAAACTCCAATGTTATGTCTTCAACCAGTCCAACAAGTTAAACTTAGTAACAAGAGCAATGGGAAACTTAAGCTTTTACTCTATCAAGTAAGCAACAAAAGGAGCATAAGGATTACCACACTGAATTAGACTTGGGCGATAGCTTATTTGGGAAAAATAAAAGGGTTTTCAGAGAAAAGCACCAGCAGTGTTGTAGACAACTATGGAATAACCCATTAAAACAGAAACTTTCCTTGTAAGATCAGGAGACACAACACCCCTTACCTAAAAGATAACCTCTTCTTATTTAATTCATGTTCCACATAGACATCTATGTCACAATTGGGCAATTAGCTTTTTTCCCTTTTTTTTTTTTTTTTTTTTKGAGGGGGGATATTTTGCAGATTGAGCCAAATACCTCCCTGGGATCTGTCAGTGATGAAAAGAACTGTTCTAGCTCTCCCCTTAAGAAGAGGAACCAAAGAGCATATCCAAAATTGTCCTAAATGTGAAGAAGTGTGGAAAACATACAAAGGAGTACAAATAAAACCAACTGTACCTTTCACAAAGGAAAATAGGCAATTAAAATTATGCCGTATGATAAAAATAATTYTTTGTGTTTTGTAAGATGCGGAACTATTCTAACCTTGAGCAACATTGTATTGCTTTTGTCCTACAAGCGAATAGGTGTATAATAGGTAACTATTCTTTTTTACATTTGTTGTTTTAAAAGCAGAAAACAAATATAAAAATGAGTCAAATTTAACTATTAAACAATCAGATATTTGCTTTGAGGGCAAAAGCAATATAATATTGCTYAAAGTTAAGGTATTTTTTTTCCTGAACTATGAAATAAAAATCCATATCTTTAAATACTGTTTAGAAGAACATAAGAAGCTGAACTGACAACACAAGACTTCTGAACACCTTTTTTTTTTTCCATACTACAGGAAGGTATATTTGGCAACAGTGTAGGTCWTCTGATATTGCCCCACCATTTTGTGACTGACATGAGAAGAAGCCTGGCAAATGTCCTCTCATTCCAGCTATTGAACTAAAAATGGTCACAGCTTTTAATCATTATCAGTTCACATGGATTCAAATTAAGGGAATAGTAGTGAAAAGGTATGGATCTATCATCAATATTCTCTCCACTCTCACAAAGAATTAATGTGCAATATAAAATACACATTTTCATGAAAACTTCTGGTTTATATATTTTTTTTTTTCTATATGCTTGTTTCTTTAACACAGCACAGAGATCTCTCATCTCTTCTCTCAAGAAAGCAGGAAACAACTTCAAAAATGCAGACCATACTCTGACATCCCATCAGTGTTTCAKAGTTTCGTTGAAATCCTCATTAAGACAGCAAATGCCATTGTAAGTTGATCTACGTGATAGTGTGCCATTACTGTAAGAAATGAGAGAGGGAAGCTGGTTGGTGAAAACATCTTCAAAGCTCTGAATTATGACGGAAAAAGCAACACCTCATTATTCTTGAAATCCTTTCTCAAGTCACCTTCCAGATCAAGTGCTGAATTCTCCAGGCATGTAGCAGCTAAACAGGTGGAGAGATGCAAATGCTGCAGCTGGCCAGCCATTGCATTTATTTGTTTCCTATTCCTTTCCTCTCTGCTTTGTTCATCTTGTTTTGTTGCAATATATTGGCTTTTTAGGGAGTATGCTTTTTTTTAGGCATCAGCTTTTATCAACAGAACTGTGCAGGTTTGGAAAACAGGGRTCTGATACTGTTTCTCTAAACTGCATGGGAATTCCTTGGGGGGTTTCCTAGATCCTGCTTAGCTAATGAATTCTTTCCAGATTAAGGCCCAACACATCTATCTTGGTGTTTCCTTATTAGTTTAAGGCTGTGCATAAAAGGCCATCAAGCATACTAAGAGGGCTGCAGAGGATCGCAGGTTCCAAGCTGTTCTGCTGGAGATCTCATTTCAGGGTGCACCCCATGAAGGGTCTGAATCGCTCGCTCTCTGACACCCGAAAGTACTGGAGGGAGGAGGGAGCTTCTTGTACCCTCGATGTGCACATTTGGCTGGAATCTGCCCCTTCTTTGTTGTAAACCACATTTGGGGCTGCTTGCCCTTTTTGGGGGAGAGACCACGCTGTGATACATTCAGTGTTTGTACTGCTAGTGCCCATTTGTTCTCTTACAAATGATTTCCCCTTTCCTTTAAAGGCTTTGTAATAAGGTAGGCAGAACATTAGAATGCAGTTAGAGTGAAGGATGATGTTAAACCCTTTCTTTCAACAGAAGCATTTCCATTGGCTCTAATTATTAGTTGAAACACTAATGCACGGGTGTGTTTGGGGGGAACGATGAAAAGCAAAGCTATTCACAGATTTCACTTTAATACGCTATAGATTTCCATRGATTTTACTAGTCCTCTCTATAGATTTTTTTTTTCCCCACTTTGAAAACCTTCACAGGCTTCATTTCAAATATATTTATGGTGGCCCCTCTGCTGACCCCAAGCAGGTTAATCTGGTGATGCATATTATATAATGTGATTACAGAAGGTAAAACCAGGCTAATAAGGTGCAGTGTGTGGAGTTCTTTAGTGGCTTTGATGTGTATCTTTTAATTTTCAGTCTTGCCTGTAAAAAGCAATACCCCCCCCCCCCTCAGTTCCAACAGTGCTTGTACTCCCTGTTTCACATTGCCGTGCTATTCTGGGCTGACATGCACTGTACCTGTCTTGTTTCTCCCAGGCATGTCCCTTTGGTCTTTTCAAAGTTATGAATACTTGAGACACTCCTACAAATTACTGTGCTGATTAAAAATCCTTGATCATATCATCTTTTAGCTTTTAAATGTGCTGTCAAACAATAGAATCAGAAATATGGGGCTGCTGCAGTTATTTCATATTAATGCTTCAAGTTCAAACAAAGTGTCAAGATGACTAAGTACAAGGGATTTTCAGAATGCTTTAATGTTGCCTCATTTCAAATCACTTCATAAGCAGCTTGGTAATGAGCTCAATAAATTCTACTGGAAAAAAAAAAAAAATGTTCGCTACCAAAAAAAAAAAAAGTAGGTTGCTATTTTATAATTAGCCCTCTGGGCTTGCGGGAAGGAGTCTTATTTCCTGTTTGAAATCCACTTTGTTAGTGCTGTGATGTGGAGATGGCTAAATGAGTATGAAATATTGTAATTAAGTACATCACAAGCTGTTTATCTTATCAGCAGTGTTTTTCTTTAACGGCTGGCTTGTTGACCACTGGTGTATTATCACAGTTTTTCTCTGCTTTGCCAACTTTATTAGACAGGGGTTTACCAAACACTGCAGGGGAGAAGGATGGCAGAAAGACAGCAAACAAACACAACTGAAAACTAGCAGCTCTTTTTTGATGGAGCAGGTATCTTTCCTATCTATCCGTTTGCTCTGAGCTGTTTATTCACCCGACGAAGCGAGTTTCTGAAACCTCCTCTAGACCTGATGAAAGAGTGGTCCATGGAGGTTTTGGGGCTGTGTGGTGGGGCTTTGCATGCCCTGCTGAGCAGCCTGCCTTTGTTCATGACAGAAGCAGAAAATCATTTTGACCGTTGGAAAAATGAACYGGTTTATTATTGATGGGGAGCTGAGCCACTGGGCTTCCCCTTGCTCTCTGCTGTTATTCTAAAGGCTTCGTATTATGATAATCTTCTGACCTCCTAGATTTCTTATTTTAGCTCAACCAGGTAGGATAGATGTAGCCCCTATAATGTTAGTGTGTTTCTTGCGAGGATCTCTTGAAAAGTTTGCCTGGGGGCTGCATCCTTCCACTGTGATTTAGTGAAGTGGCTAAGATTGCTTGTGTGATTTACATGGACTTTGCATAGCTCAGTACTTCTAAGTATGGGCACCAGTTTGTCTGTGCATAGGTCCCTGAACAAGAGGTATTCTTAGTGTTTTGCTGTATTTCCTCACAGTTGTCCCGATTTCACAGATATCTTGTTTACAATGGACGATAAAATATGGTGCCGAGCACCTCAAGCTTTTGCTGAATTATGAGCTTCTCGCCAGATTAAGAGGCTCTATAGATGCATCAGCATGGCTCTGCACATGGGCTAATTTGTACTTCTGAAAGGCAACTTCATATCTCTGCCTACTGCTGAGCTAAGCTATTTACTCAGGTTTGCCTGACTTAGGGTTGGATTTTTGGCAATGCTCTCCTGAACTACTGGGACATCCTTCTCCATGTGGTTGTTCACATTGCCTACTAGATTTGCGAGGCATGGCTTCCTGCTACAGGAGCTGTGCTCCCAGTTCCCAATTATATCACATTTATCCATATGTCTACTCATTTTACTCTTCACATTAATTTCAACAAATTTGCTAACTAAAGAATTCAGACTGGTATGAAGATTCCCACATTCACCCTTACAGTATTTTTTATGCCTTTGGTAGCAAGTCAGTTTTAATTTTAAATTGCAAGCACAGTTTATAATTCACCAATATAGTATTCTTTTAGAACTTGAGTTAATACTGCTGGGTCTGGGAGATTTGTTACTCTTTATTTTACTACTCTCTTCTAAAACTTCTCCTATTGACGTTTTAGTTTAATATAGTATCCCCCCAAAATATAGGTTACTCTTCTAATATGAAGATGAGTRCTAAGAATTTGTTTAGTATTTCTGCTACAGCTTTATCTTCCTTGAGGACTCTTTTTGCACCTTAACCATACCTGTCATCTTAGTGACAGGCTTTCTGTTTTAAATATGTTCGAAGAAAATATTTATTATTCTTGACTGTTGTGTGATGGTTTTACATCTAACTTGCCAAATTTTATGCTCCTTTTTTTTTCTATTTTCCTCATTTAGACATGTCTTTTTTTTTTTTTAAAGGTTCTCTTTTTAATTCTGTCTCCTTTGCTTATTTTTTTTGTGTCAGTTTTTTTATCCTCTTTTAAAAATCTTTTTTTTATAAGCAGTATACACTTGATCTAAGCATCAAAACCACTGGCTTTAAGCAGTCCCCACCCACATAAAGTATTTAACATTTTTACTTCCCTTTAAATTCTCTTAACATGCTTACTTATTTTTATAAACTCACCTTGTCTAAAGACAGATATGAGTGAAATGCACAAGTTCCTTTGCTTCTTATTCTTACAAAGATACTGAATTAGAGTAAATAATGTTTACTATTGAAACATGGTCCTTGATTTATATCTTCATATAGGTTCTGCACAGTGCTCAGGTTAAATCAATAACTTCTTTTTGTCTCCCTCCTTAACAATTCAGACTCCTTTAGTGACCCAGGCTTTAGCACTACTCATTCAATAAGTTAACTGAAGGAATTAGATTTGCTGTTAGGGTTTCCTGATCATGAACATATGTTCTATTTGTTTTATCTGGTATGATATATTTAATAAACGAATAATTCTTTACTTGATTTTTTAAATGGACTTTTTCCCCTGATATATTCATTAGAGCTGTTTTAGAATGGACTATTGTTCCTTCCAAACCAGCCTCACGCCTCTGGTAATTGTCCATTAAGTAAATAATGCATTAGGGGAAAGTAAAATTTACCACACTGTACTCCACTGACCTCATAGTGATATACATTGTGGAAAAAAGCGCATCCTGATGGCAGGTGATCCACTCCTGTGCCCTGAGGCATGAGATCTAGATGCACTCTTGTCTTAGCTTTTTGTAACAACAAATGCTGTAACTGCTCGTAAAATTATTCARCCCTTTTAAGACTCCAACCACAGTATTTGGTGATAACTTTCTGTGTCAGTAGATTTCAGCAGTTGATTCTGAAATATATGAAAAAGTTTTTATTTTATATTTGTTTTACTGCTTCCATATTTACTGGCCATTAGTTTAATTGATTGACAGCCTTTTCTTGATATGMTGCAGGGTAAAAAAATAAGTGAGGATGAACTGTACCTATAATTCTCCTGCATATCTTGGGTAGCTCTGTCTCTGTGATAGTCATTAACAAACTAAAGTACCCTGACTTTCTCAGGGCCCTGAGTGCACCGCCAGGCTCTAATTGCCCTGACYAGCATGTAAGCACCTTTTCTGTAATCTTTCTTTACAAGCTTTCTTCTCCTCCTAGTCCCTGTGTTATCCACAAAAATATCTTAATCTCCAGTCTGAAGCATTATGTCATTATCTATAAGGACCTTCCCACCGATGTGACGTGGTCTGTTGGCAGCACAGTGTACCCTGGCATTGCTGACAGGGTGCAGAAGGAGACCATGTTCCTAGCACTGAGCACAATGAAAATCAAAATCATCAACGACATGAGTGCTGGTACTCTGTCCAGATTGCAGGAGCCATCCTGGCTTCCCTTTCCACCTTCCAGCAGGTGTGGGTCAGCAAGCTGGAGTACAACAAATCTGGACCAGAGCATGACTACAGAGAAAATGGTTACAGGTTGGTCAGGAGAATTAGAAATGAATATGACAGATTTTTACCATCTCTATTCATACATGTCTCTCTACCTCTACATCCATATCCATCAACCCATAAAGCAGGATTCAGGTGCCTAAACATAGGTGTCTCTTGCCATTGGCGATACGTCTGACATCTGCATGGGTGGGAGGCTTGTGAAAGAGGAGACTTGTGTCCTGGAAACCAGATATGACACCCTAGGTTCTCTAACATGACTCTAGGGACCTATGCACAAGTAACTGAACCCCAGCAAAAAAGTGAACTGACTACATGATTCTTGGTGATGACTCTTTAGGTCATAGTTTAGGCATCTAAAAATGAGTTCTCTTTATTCTAAGTGGGACAGACTTCATTCCCTTTATAGTCGTTGAAGAAAAAATAAGCATTTCCAGAAGGCAGTCTTTATCTTGTTTAATGAATTAAATGAATTGCTCTTGTTGGTTACCTGTTCCTCCTCATTGAATATAGAAGGAGTCAAGAGGGACTAGCTTAGTCTTAGACAACTAATCTTTGGACATCTCTAGAAAGATTTAGTAATCTAAACACAGGCTTCTAATGTCATTTCAAATGAGGTTATATATCTGACACCTTTATGGAGCTGGCAGAAATGACCTACAGAGTACCTTTGATCTTTTGGAGTAGCATCTGGAAGCCGGGTGAGGTACGCCATGGTATGTGAAATGGCACTAGAAGGCTTTTTAGGCAACTGATTCCCACGTTGGGGAGAGGTTCAGCTCCAGATTAAGGCACGTACGGTTAGGTATTTATATAGAGGGGTCTGCACGTGATCACAGATACCTGAACCATCTTTATAGTCAATGGAGAGTTAAACAGTTTGGTCACTGAAACCCAGAGTGCAATTCAGCTCGCTCTGAAGTAGACACTTCAAGTGAAATTTGGTAGCCTAAACAAGTCTCTAATAACATTTTAATGTATCAGATCTCCCTCACAATCCCTACCATTACTTTTATTACACTTGAAGGGAAAAGCCAACACCCTGGGCTAATACAGTGAGGCATGGCAGCAAGTTCTCCTTTGCTTAGGAGAGTTTTCTAATTCGAAGGTGTAACCACAACTTGGATTTGATTCCTTTGTGTAGTCTGAACGATACACAGAAACTAGACCTCATGAGAAGGTTTCTCTATTTTTTGATGATTAAATTATCCAAATGTGGGCGTATCATTTTTCAGTACCATGTACAACTAACTTTACTTAGTTACTTCATTAAAATCCCCTAAAATAATATGCTCCTGTTAGCCAGTTAGTTGCTGTCATGTTACAGACTAGTATCCTTATTGAGGATATGTTACTCTCTCTTTTTTTCTGGGGCATTTATATATTCAGAATCCCTCTGAATATAAAAAGGTTTAGATTATGAATATGAATTAGCTTGTGGCTATGTAGTTTTGAATTCATCCCACCTTCACATTTTCTCAGTTTGATTGCTGGGTTGATGACAGTTTCTTTACCTAAATACTTATACACTAGCAGCTTAATCTTTTCCTATTTTAGGGACCATAACATAGAAAATAAGTTACTTTACTATTGCCTACCACGGTGCTTGTCCCATGTTTGCCCTGTGAAACCATGGAAAGCAGGGCCTTTATCCATTGTATGTATACATTTTTACTTTCAATTTCTTTGTAGTCTGCAAGGGATTTTAAAGCTGATTCAAGAAGTTTAGGAAACTGAGGTCTACCTGTAGAGATAGTCGAATCCCACTCCTAATTGAAGTATGAGGTCCATGAGGGCTTAAATTGCAGCTAGTGACATTTAGGACAGGTAAAAGCAGTAAGGGTAGTTGATTGTAGAAATATATTACCTAAGGCAGGTTGTGGAATTTCTATCATGCAAGGCTTTAACAAAAGGTTAGACAAATGTTTGTGTGGAGTACTTCAGCTATAGTTTACTCTCTTTTTGGCAAGGAGATGGATTAAAACACTCTTAGGTATCTTTTCCAGTCTTATTTTCTTTCAGCCTATATGAAAGAAATTGCTTATTTACCTTCCCTAAGTGGAGGCTGCCAATTAATTTAGAAATAAGAAACAAAATATAGAGATTTTAGACTAAGAAGAGCAGTAAAAGGTGTAACAAGCTGTTACTTTATGTTATAAGTGTGATTACACACAGAGCATATAAACCATGATCAATGTTACTTCTGAACTTAGGCTTGGGATGATGGTTTTAAAATTTTAGCACTGACCACAGGAGAGCAGAAGATTCTGTAATCAATTATAAAATTCTTTATGATAACAAGCACACTATGAACGTGTCCAATAACAGTATTCAATGGCTTTTCCATGAGTAGCCAATACAACTCTTACCAAAATCCATGATACTGTATAAACCAGATTCTGCTGGTTTTACTATCATAGTTAAGAACCACATGTACTCTATGCCATAAATACTATGCACACCAAATGACTTCTTGTTAATATGAGCAAAACCAGCTGGATATATGCAGTAGAATCTTACCCTGGTTCTTTTGAAGAAACAGTTAACTCTYATTAAATCAATCATTTACAGATAGCTAAATCTGAATTTGTGTACCCGAAGGCTAGCAATGACTCTTCTTTGCAGGAAAGAGATAATCTGTGAATTCACTCCACTATACACAGCTGAGGTAGAGTTATACCACCTAAGCATCTGCCCTCTGGTAATCCCTGCTATCAAAGTAAACCGGAAAGTTCAAGTCCCATTTTAGATAATAATGATTCTACGGGGGAAGCGAAATTCCAAAGGAATAATGTTTTCTTGAGAAAATTCTGGCTCTAACATCGGAAGTTTTATTCCATGTGTCAAGAGTGAGAATATAACTACGGAGAAAAAAAGATTCTGCACTGTTTAATGTCACTTAATTCACAACTAGCACTCTGGCTCTAAACTATTACATAATTAATAGCATATGTATTGATACATGCATTGACATCATTCAGCTATAGTGGTCAACACCAAGGCTAGATTATTCTGTTTTGCAGATGGTAAAGCTATGGATATTGCTGTGATATATCCAAGCAGAATGATCTCTCTTAAAGATATCCTCAATATTATAACTGTGTCAATAAAAATGGTAAAAGAACTATCTGAGAGGAATAGTAATAGCTTCAGAGTTACTGTTGCCAAGTATGAACTCAGAAAAAAATGTGAATCTAATATGAAATGCACATTAACAGCCATACCAGCAATAATATACAATTTTAAAAAACAGGTTCCTYTACTCCTTCACTTACTCTTTTAAAATCTTCCCCTTGCCAATCAGTATTACTTCGGTTTTATTTAGATTAAACTTCAGCTAATTCACACCATCCATGTAATTTTATCACATCTGTCAAGCACTGTAAAGCACAGAAATTTATATATATGAGTTTAATGAAAAGCAGATGAAAACTTTATGATATTTTTAATATTATTAATATTTCCAGCAGAATAGCCCTTTCTTTTTTTCCTTTCTGTTTTGATAGGCTGGCCTATCTGCCTTTCACAGGTCTATCTGCCCATTCTCTGGGAAGGTGCTTATATGAGCATGGTAGCTGTAAGTTTAACAGGGCAAGTGATAGACTGACAATATTCAAGGCTACGCATACCAGTATATACCAGGCTGGGGAACAACTGCACATTAGCCAGGAGCAGGGACCAAAGGAGAGAAGAATTCCTCAGTCACTTCTGTAAGGCTCCACTCTCACTCAAGTAACTGCATAGCTGATGGTATCAGTGGTTGTTGACAGATGTAAAAATTTCAGCTAGGACTATCCACTTTCTCTTCAAGAATGACACTATGGACTGTAGGTTATGGTTCACCTTTCATCACTAAGGTACCTTGCTGCGCCTGCTGTACAAGAGGAATAGAAATTCTTAGTTAAAGTGGAAGTAGTCTCTCTTAAGTTGTCTGTTTTGTGACATCTCTTCCAAAACTCATGCCAGTTACCACAAAAAAAAGTTTTCTCCTTGTTCTTTACAGAAGTTTGATTTTATATAGATTTAGGAGTGACTAACCAAAACTCTAAATTTTGTCTCTATGCAAGTTCAACTGAGTGGAAAGATGTTTTAGTTTCTCTCCACAGAATCAACTACTATTTTTTATATCTTCACAAATTAATTTCCTCCTTTGAACTATGCAGATGATAAGATTTGTTTAGCTTCCAAGTGCATTCATGTTGTAAGGACAAAGGCTTCTCTTAGCAGTTATCCCTGACTCAGTGGTGAATTTCTGGAATCCAATGTAAATTTTTGCAGTGAAAGATGAATCACAGAGAAATGGTGGATTTCAACATCTTTACCCTGAGAAATTTCATTTTATCTTAGCTCATCACAACAAGCTCCTCTGAGGTGAAAATGTAGCAAAATAGATGCCTGAACAAAGAGCAGCCACCTAATTCTTTTTGAGAATGCTCTCAATCTTCCTGTCAGCCTAATCTTCTGAGAAGAATTCTTTCCCCTGGAATAATTATAATCAATAATCTTATATGCTAGTGATATAACTTCTGCACCATTGTTTACCTGTCTGCCTTTGGGATTGGAACCATATTGCGCTTAGACTGCTGAAATTTTGTAAAATGTCATTATTTGACAGTTTAGCCATCTGCCCTCATCCAGATGCTACCATTCTCCTAGACTGATCTGTCACTGAATGAATGCAAAAAGCATGTCAGTTTCTGGAACCCATTTACTGTGAAGCAGTGTACACTAGTGTTTGCTAGCTCAGCCTTTTCCTCCAAAATGTTGTGCACATTCATTCCTCTTCTGAATATTTTCTCTAAAATGCTACTGGGAACATTTTTTTTTTTTTTTTTAAATTCATGTGAGAGTTAGCAATTTTTGAGCCAATAATTCCAGTTTTTCTGTAGAAATGCTGCTGTCCCATCTCCCTCAGATGAATGCCACCCTTTGGATCCTGTCCCAAACTGTGAGAAAATATCAGCAGTTATTGCACAGAAGATCAAGAGAAGATCTAGAGAACATGAGTACTTCCTGCAGTATTTCAGAGCTTTCCTTCTTTCTTAAACATCCTCAGTTTTTATCTGGTTGTGAGAACATCAGCAGCTCTTTCGGAACATTTTTTCACTTAAGTGGGATGTCAGGTCATGTCTTTGAAACCTTTTTGGTTTTTACCTTTCTTTCTTCCATATACTTTGTGGTCCTGTGTAATTTCTTTTCCAAGAAAAAAAAAACAAAAACCAAAAAACTGTACATAAGCATTTTATTTAAAAAAAAAATGCAAAAATAAAAAGAAAAAAGGTAGGTATTTGATCAACCTTCTTAAAGAAAAAGAAATCCTTTTGAGATGGATGAGGCATGCAGCTTTCAGATGTAACAGAGGCCTTTCAACAGAGAGGAAAACATAGCTGTACAGGGGATAAAGGATAGAGGAACTTACTTCCTCTGTTCAGACTCAGAGTTTCTTAATACATGGCAGCAGTCTGCAGGCTATGTGGAGGGTCACAGAGGCTATGAATAGAAGGTATGTTTAGGATTCAGGCTTACATGTCAATAAGTAATTGCCTTAGAGATGTGGCTTGCAGGCGAAAGGATACAACTAATGGTCTTAAGAAAAAAAAAAAAAAAAATCCTACTACTTGAATCATGAACATACAGGAAGGAATAAATCTCATTTTCATGTACTGTACTTAACTGGTGGTATTATTCGCCAGTGCGGGAGAGGCTTGAATTGTTGAAGAGGCTGATGGGATCATCTCTATGCCTAGGTACTTAAGTACTTCTCAGCACTGTAGTGCGTGAGTGCCTCCCAAATATTCAGAAATAAAAATAATAGCTCATGTTTTTTCTGCCATCTAAGATTTTAAAAGAGATAACTTGGGTATTATAAAAGGAGGAGTTGTATGTGTCTGAGTAGGTGCCACTAATGCATGCAAAAACTATCGTATCCTGTCCTCCAGAAATCAATGAATTTTTGTTTACTTCCCATGAAAAAAGAACCACAGAAGAACCACCAATAGATATGGAGAAAAATGAGGAACTGCTGGCTGAGGAAAGAGAAGGATTAAAGTACATTTTACCAGCAGCAAAATTAATTGAGAAATACAGAGGGTGAGAGTTCACATGGTCAGTTGTAGCCAGTGGACATTCTGGTGCTTATCCTAGCAGTAGAAGAAGATAATAAAAATAAGGTATCTGTATTAGACAGAGGAAGTTATCACTAGAGGTAGAGGTACACTGAATATGGCCTTTAACTAAATAAGTCAAAAATAGATTTATTTTTTGTGCCTCTCTGGTAAAGCATTRCACTAACATTGTGGTGCACTAAAAAAGATAAGTTTTAGTCATGGACATGTTGGCAGGCAAGGTGCCCACATGGAAACAAGTGGACTTACCCTGTTCTATTTCTGCAGTTGTTTCTTAGAGAACTAAAATATAGCTCATTTTCATAATCTACCCTGCTATTGTTTATTAATATTTAATAGTATTAATTGCTTTCTTGTTCACTAATATATATTTACCTTGAGAGAAATCTCAAAAGCAGAAAACAAAAGATTTCTGGTATATGGAATGAGCATAAACTGAAACAGAGTGAGCCTTTTTCCTTTTCTTATCTCTTCATGTCTCCTCATACTTCTTTCTGGCACCTCATACCTTTACTATTTGCAAAAACATCACAACGACTGTGTTGTATGTTGCATAATGTTCACTCCTGGGTTGGAAGCTATCTCTCAGGCTGTGGGTCTAAAAGGAAAAGAAGACCAAAAGTAAAAATTGAAAAATAGATCATCATTCTCAACTTTGTATCAATTAGCACATATTTGATACTAATGCTAAAACTGACCCACATGTCCTTTTACTGAGTTCAGGTGTGCTATACATATATGTAAAATTATATGTGCTGGCTTAATTGTAGGTTTGAGTGAGCTTGAAGAAATGGAAACTAAAACTTGATGGGGAAAAAAGGAAACGGCAACTGCCACAGACTCACAGAGAAAACCTTCTTAACATAGATACGCTATGAACTACTAATGCTGTAGATTACCACTAAATTAGAACAAACCTGAAAACTTAAATCAGCAGGAGTGAGGCTCTTCTTAGGCACCTTCTCTTTGGCTGGCAGACCCAGTAAATGGATGACACCTAAGGTTTCTGTAAGCTCTCTGTTGACCCTGTACCTTTCTGTCCATGGACAGCAGCTATACCTGGGTACTTTCCTCCACAGCAACGTTTGACTTCCATTGGGCAGTCTCCAGCATGAAGAATTGAAGGTCTAAAGGCACTTCTTGACTTAAGTTACCTGTTCTGCACTGAGTTATTGTTTGGCTATAATGGCTYTTGGGTCAAAATACTCCTTTTCCATATAGGACTCTTTCACCTTTTTACCTCTGTAGGTGAAGTACTTGTTTTAAAGAACTGACTGCATGACTTACATAGCAGGTGGCAGAGATGCAACAGAAAGACAGACAAGAGGAGTAGGCAGAAGCTGAGGATACTGCTGAGCTGCATTGTACGTGACAGTACTGATGTCTTCTCTTTGTTATAGAGTGAATATCAGGCTCCATAAGCCTCATCGCATAAATGGGTTGTGAGATGCTTGTGAGAAAAAATGCAGCTGGGAGGCAGCTCAGAGGAGGAGGAAAAAGAATTGTAACTGTCTAGCTGTGCAAAAATAACTGTGGTGTATGGATAAAGCCTAATGTTAAAAGGTCCTGTTAAAAACTTTCCCTGCAGCACATTTTCATTATGCTAACATGCAAGAGCAGCACGTTAATTATGAGTACCCATGCCAGACAGAGTTTATATTTCATGCTCCCCCTTTTTGAGTAATGCTCCTGCTTTGTGACAAAGCATCCCATTTCTAGCTCTAAAAATTTCCTCAAATTTTAGGTCAGGAAACCTCCCTGTTGTGTTCCCATCTTTTGTCTCCCCACTTTTCGTCACCCACCATCCTGTCCTTTACTGCTTCCTACTCATAGTGTCAGCAGTGCCATCAGCAGGCTTCCCACAGTCATCTGTGATTTTATTCTTCTCATTCAGTTTTTAATTTAGTTACTTCATTGTATCTCCTTGATTTGGTGTGCTTTTTCTGTATTGTGACCTCTTTGCCTACCCCCTTATATCTTGAACCCCCTTTGTACCTTGTAGCGAGGTGGTTTCAATTTTTATTAGGACTTGGTTGTCTCTGTCCTTAGGTGACCTTCAGTTCCCAGCTATCGACATAAGATTTACCATTGATTCTAGGCTGTCCCTTGGAGCTGCAGATTTTTGAGGTCACAGCTTTGCAATTTCTCAGCTGAAGTATCCCCATCTCTAAGGCTTCAATTTGTTTCTATTGAACAAAACATTAGATTGGGGGTCTGGGGTGAAGTGAACAGATATTGGATTAATATCACAAACCGACAGTTTCTAACACTTCAGGGAAAATGTAGCCATAGTAGCCCAAACTCACTTTTAAATCTGATTGATAATAAAGTGATGGCTCCATTTAATGAAGAATTCAATGTGTAATGAGGACATAGTTCTACAAATAGCACCAAGGAGATACAGAGCTCAATGGATTAAGTCAGCTATATCTTTCCTTGTGTACAGTGGGGGATATGTGCCCTCCTATAGCAAGATGGTTTTATTGAAGAATAGGGGAAAGTTTTATTAACTTTTTCTTTAATTTATAAAGTGTCTTTCTCCAGGAAAAAGAAGCTTTCCTTTTGGTTGTGAAGTTTCAAATAAGTGAGTAGAAATACATAGATAAAATTGGGTGCAAGAAATTAAAATGTCTTGTTTAAAATATAGAGCAACTTTCCATCTCCAATCCCTGCTCTTGGTATAGAAAATGGCAATATTTACAGGGAAAAAAAAAAGAGGCTCCCTTAAAATTATTTCCTCACTTTCCACATTTTCAGCTCTGATAAGGACTAGTCCACCAGCCATCAATTTCTTTCCTTTAAGTCAGTTGCAACAGCCTTGCTGGGGGTCCATTACACAGCTAACAATAGCTAGAGCCTCTGAATAGTTCAGAGGCTTCTGGACAAACTTCTTTTTTCTCCTGGCAAATTCCTCTTCCCTGCATTATGAAGGGTAATATGAACCTGATACAGCAGCTCTATGTTTTTTCAGGCAGAGGTGTTCTCCTAAGTGTTTTCTACTCAATTTATTCCCCCTTTTTGCTACCTGAATGATGAGAAAAAAATAAATCTGTTGAACTAAAAAGACCCTGGGAGTTGCTGGTTTGGACTACTAGATGTGGTAGGGATTTCCTGTAGTCCCAGGAAAGGCTGCACAAGCCTGGGATTTTTCAGACTAGTTCCTGGAGTGACTCTATGCTACGTCATTTAGCACAATATTAATCTTGCAAATGCTGTTTTTTCAGCCAAAAATGTGTTTGAAAGCTGACATTTTTGGTCTCTGGTCTTTGCAGATTTCCTTAAACAGCATGATTCTCTCCTGTTCTGGGGGAAGGTCATACTGCACAACAATTAAAGTCCTATCCATGATTGGCTGTGTCTTGGCAAATGCAATTGACCTTCTTGAGAGGTGAAAATTGCCTTCTGTCTCATCTAGGGTTGGGCTAAACTGTTCAGACTTGCAACAAAACAACCCCTTTCCTCCTTGTCATTTGTAAGATGGACTTTAGCCCCCTGTCCCTACTTTTGGGTAAATGTGTTGCCAGTAGGAAAAATAGCACATTAATATTTTTTACTGTCTTTTTCAACCAATCACTATGGCCCATGTAACCACATTTGTCTGTCCTTAGCTGGGAAGGAGGGGAGGACCTCAGTATATGCTGGCATTTGACAATCTGCCTACTGTTCAGTACATTTCAGTTCAATTGCTACTTCCTCTTTCTGAATAAACTCCTTTTAACCAAGTCTTTCTTGAACACTTTGTAGCTGGCCTTAGGTGCCAATTTTAAGCCCTAAGGACTACTTTAAGGAGATTGATACATGAAAGGATGTTCCAAGTCACTCCAGAAATGTTCTAGTGAGTTAAGGAGTCGTGAAACATGTCTAGTTGGAATGGTGAATTGGTCTGAAAACATTTTATTCTGTGTTTTAGGTCAGGGCTCTTTTGATTTCAAAGGATGATGGGTGAGAGGAAAAAAAAGGTATTTTGCCTTTCTTGAACCACTTAGGGAAAAAATGTAGGCTGTGTCTTTTAACACTTGCAAAGTGAAATCATTGCACCTGACTGTACCTCATAGAGCTGGCATTTGTAGTTTATTTGGCTGCTGCTGCTGCGTGTGTCACTGTTCCCTTTTTCAATTGCTTTTTCTGATCTTCGCATGATGTTAGTGAACACTGTGTTCTTATGTTTCTGTATTACAGCTCTGTCTTCGCTCACCTGTGAGAGGATCTTTCATTTAGTGATGTAATTTTCAATGTGTGCCATGTGATTACATACTGAGAAATAGTGGAAAGGGGTGCCATTGCCTTTTGGCAATGCTTTCTCAATAAAACACTCTGAATTTTATTGTTAGAGGTTTGTGTGGTGTGTGTTGGGGTTTTTTGTGTCGTCCCCCCCCCCCCCCATTTTGTTGTTGTTGTTGTTTTCTCTTTATGCCACATGTCTGTTCGCTGCTAAATTACAAAGTAAGAGAGTGGTCCATGTAAAGGGCAAGAATGACCTGGAATATTTTTTAGCAATTCCAGAAAGACCTGTTGGATACATAGGCATGGTATTCAAAAGCATGAAAGCAGAATCAAATTTTAAGGTTAATATATCAGATCTTCTCTGAAAACACCCATTCATCTGTTTTCTCACCAGAGAAAGCAAATAAATTATTTTTCAGTACATGGATGTTGAAAAAAGATGTGCAAAATTTTATTAGTCAGATTCATGTTTTCTTCACAGGGCATATTACTTTAACGTGCCTCCTGTACTTTCCAAATACCATGTTAAACACTTTTAGAAATGCAGGCTTTTATTAAGTGATATCTTGGAGTGTAATTTGTGGAAATAAAAGCTTGATCCACTATAAAAATAACTGGCATTACTAAAGTAAACTGAGTATATCTGAGCATGAATATGAGCATGGGCCTTGTGCCCGTGATTCTCAGAGTAGCCACACCCATGCACACATTTTTGATATTCAGAGGTGCAGTGGATATTTGCATGGATACTTTAAGAATGAGTAAATACCACCACACAATAACAGGATCCAAATTTCAGAAAATGCATATACTATTCTAGCAGAATGTCCTCAGATAATGATATCCTGACCTTTATTGCCCAAAGACGTAGTTGTTTTGTGTAGAGGTTGCTCTGCAGCTGGCTTTTTTTTTGTTTTATTTTCTTTTTTTAAGAAATATTCCAGGTACTCTTAAAGAGTTAAAATGTATTAGGAATTATTTGCTTGTCAATTCCATGTTGTGGTTGTTGCTTGTTTGGTTTTCTTTCTAAAGGCCCTGGGCCATGTCCAGTACTGTTAGTCTTCTAATATTTTCCAACAGGATGATATATCTTAAGAGTTTAAAAGGCAACTAAACATTGTGAAAAATTCATTCAAAGCTGTGTGTTTGTGTGTCAATATACTGCCTGTGTTTATAATGAAAAATACTATCAGATTTTAACATTTATGGAGTTACGAAGCTGCACTAGCAGCAAATTAAATGAAGCCTGTGCCTATAGTTTAAGAGCAGTTGTAGGTAGAAAAGCATTTTAACATTGGCACCTCTGACCTCTGCCAAATGGAAATGAGACAACATGCAGAAACACTGGTGTAGGCTAAAAAATGGCTTGATTGCTGGGCAGACTTAGTCAATATACCAGAAAAAAATCCTACGTCCAAAAAAAAAACCCAGTGGGATACTATATGGGACAGGAGGGAATTAATAACAGTTATTCATACCCTCACTCAAAATGAAAGCCCAGGCTGGGCACGATTCAGCGATGTGCCGAGCACTTAGCTACAAATCCATCAGAGAAAACAATCAGGTTGATTTTGAAGGGTAATGTCAAGATCTAATTTTCTGATGGCATTACACCTGGTTACCACAGTGTAGTCACAAGCACAGTGCATAAACCTACTGTTTCCTTGAATAAGGCCAGTATCTTGAGAGGAGATGCCCATTTTCTCYATTTTGGAGTAATTTTATAAATTCTGGAAACTCTAGTTTATTACAGTAGATTAGTTTAGAAAATGTCAGAAAATCTAGAAGCTCTTTAGCAGTCATCTTCATCTTACAAGCATGGGTATTCCTCATGTATATGCTTCATCAGTTCTTACTAGATAGAATACATTTTATAATACTCATGAGTACAGAAGTTTGTGAAACCTGCTGAGGTTAAGGAGGGGCTTCCAGGTAACATTAGACCATCAGCCCTTTCCCTCTTCTTCATCAGTGCAGGCTGAATAGCTTGACTTCCCTCAGACATTGCTTTCTCTTCAGGTGTCTCTCATTCTTGTCCAAAAAATGCTCATGCGTGAGATGTGTAGAGCTATGGCCATTTCCAGTAACAGAAACATAGTTGTGGGCATAAACAAACTCGTGGACATGTAAGCCCTTTGGTATACTTGGTACTGCTTAGTTGAGGCAGTGGTTTTGAGCAATCTACTGGTGCCTACATGGCAGACATACGTGCCTTAAATCCTTTTTAGGCACCTATACCTGCAGGTTGGAATTAATTTCACCCAATTTGACTATTTAAATGGTTAATTGTGTGAGCCTAAACTGATAACCCTAGGATCCCTTTTTTGGCCAATAAACAGACATATGCAGAGGGCAATTACTTTCACTCTAGGAGATAGATAGGACAAGCTGCTCTCTGGAGATGCCTTATTGACTGAAGTGACTGGATGAGGTTCTGAAGATGAACTTACAGACATCAAAAGCTAAGAACCACCCGTAGGAACTTAAGTCTCTTTGAAGTCAGTGCGATTTGGATTCTGATGTTGAAATCTCAGTCCAAATCAAAATTGAAGTCTGAAGGAAAAAAGTCTACTTACATTACTGAGGCCAGGTTTTGAGACTAAGAGCCCAGTGATATGCCTGCATGTGCTAGTTTTGGCTGGGATAGAGTTAATTTTCTTTACAGTAGCTAGTATGGGGCTATGTTTTGGATTTGTGCTGAAAACAGKGTTGATAATATAGGGATGTTTTCGTTATTGCTGAGCAGTGCTTACACAGAGTCAAGGCCTTTTCTGCTTCTCACACCACCCCACCAGCAAGTGGGCTGGGGGTGCACAAGAAGGTGGGAGGTGACACAGCCAGGACAGCTGACCCCAGCTGACCAAAGGGGTATTCCATACCATATGACGTCATGCTCAGTATATAAAGCTGGGGGAAGAAGAAGGAAAGTGGGGAYGTTCGGAGTGATGGCATTTGTCTTCCCAAGTAACGCGTGATGGAGCCCTGCTTTCCTGGAGATGGCTGAACACCTGCCTGCCGATGGGAAGTAGTGAATGAATTCCTTGGGAAGTAGTGAATGAATTCCTTGGTTTGCTTTGCTTGCATGCGCAGCTTTTGCTTTCCCTATTAAAMTGTCTTTCTCTCAACCCATGAGTTTTCTCACTTTTACTCTTCCAATTCTCTCCCCCATACCATTGTGGGGGGAGTGAGCGAGCAGCTGTGTGGTGCTTAGCTGCTGGCTGGGGTTAAGCCACAACACCGCAGGACAGACAAAAGTGCAGGTACAGATCATGTTGATGTAACTTTCTCATTTTACCAACAGCAGTGTGTTGGCAGCAGCCTGGAACTTACTGTGGGCTGCAAAATCCTCCTGCAAAGCTGGGGTAAATATTAGATGTTAGCCTGCCCTGAACTCTGTAGTGCTTTAGCAAGGCCAGCTAACTCAAGCAAATAAATAGACAGCAATCCCCTTACAGACTGCCCTTCCCACACACTTCCAAGAGCAACAAACTTTCCAATTCTCAGAAGACATACAGAAGATAGTGTGTCCCTATTTTGTGTGGGTTTTGTGGTATTTAATTTATCAGTTTAAGCAAAGTGCTATAGAACATGTAGATACATGAGAAGAGAAGCACTGGTTTTTTTAGAAAGGGTTAGCTTTGTAGGGCATGCAAATTTATGTGCATTGATTGACACCCAGGGTCTGAAAGACCTCAAAGGCTGTGGTATCCCTTCTGATAGAAAGTCACAGAGAAGAGATCTTTAATGCAGTTTTAAAATTGCTTGAAGTCCAGAGGCATCTTTGATTTTTCCACTGTTCTGAATTTGATGTAGGCACTGCACTAATTGCTCTGATCCTCTGTGAAAGGTAACACTCACGTATCCATGTCAATGTTTCTAGATCATTAGCTGACATTGACTCTTCTAACCTTAGGATATTACTAAAATTAGAGACCTTTAACATCAGCTCAGTTCTTTTTTTCTCTTGAGGACACTGGGCTATTTACTTGGCAAGTCCCTGCTGGGAGGTTACTGTGATCTTTGCCCCCTTCCTCTCTCCAATGGCAGCTCTGTCTGCAGTCTATGATTGGCGTATGCCTTTCTGCCTCTCTTATTTTGGGTCTTCATTAATACTTACACATTTACTGGGGACTGTTTCAAGCTTCTTCACTATCAAATGAATTGTTTGTTAGGGTTCTGGGATCCCAAGAGTGTCCTGAAACCCTCAGTTCTCTAAAGACCTAGAACTACCAGGGGATCAGGCCCAGCCAGCATGGGTTCATGAAAGGCAGGTCCTGCTTGACCAACCTGATCTCCTTCTATGACCAGGTGACCCGCCTAGTGGATGAGGGAAAGGCTGTGGGTGTGGTCTACCTGGACTTCAGTAAAGCCTTCGACACTGTCTCCCACAGCAT
>JAYKAV010001211.1:1136712-1201392 GCA_035582835.1 Phoebastria nigripes
GGTTTAGATTGGATATTAGGATAAATTTCTTCACAGAAAGGGTTGTCAAGCATTGGAAGAGGCTGCCCAGGGAAGTGGTGGAGTCACCATCCCTGAAAGTATTTAAAAGACGTGTAGATGAGGCGCTTAGGGACATGGTTTAGTGGGCATGGTGGTGTTGGGTTGAYGGTTGGACTTGATGATCTCAGAGGTCTTTTCCAACCTTAATGATTCTATGATTCTATGAACTACATGTTTGCCTACACGTAGGCACCCTGAACTCCAGTCTTTTTACCCTTAATTTGGGACATGTAGAAACTATTCTAAGACATGTTTTGGGCTGTCTTGCGTGCTCAGCACTTGTCAGGTGACATTGCCATAGGAATAAGTGGAAGCTGCTTGGCATACCATCTCTGTGGCATGCATGTGTGTCCCAAAGCACAAGGTGAACTAGGGGTATCCCTCTTTAGAGTCTCATCCAAATTGTGAGGATGTTCCAGCAGGTGGATAGGAGAAATAAATGATAAATTTCACCTCATATTGCTTGAAGGTAATGGCCTATACAGCAGCCAGTACAAATAAGGCTTATAGGAAGGGATGAATTATGGAAATCTCATCAGATATTTTAAAAAAAATTGGTGAGAAATTGCCTTGATGAAAGTTGCATCTGTAAAAATGTTTAAGTGTAAATTAATTTTCAGGTATTTTTTCCTTGGAAAATAAAATAAAATAAAATTGTTTTAAGTTTTAACTTAAATAATGTTTCTGGCTTTATTTGGTCCAGTATTTAAAATATTAAAACAGGTTGTTTTTTTTTCTTTTTTTTAACTCAGAAAAACTGAAGGTTCATTTGTTTGGACTACTAATCCTGAGAAAATCAAAGTAGTACTTTGGGAAAAAGACATACAGAAGAGAATATCACTTGCAGATCTTCCCTTCACTTCTATTACTTGAATCCAAAATTTAGGCAGTTATTGAATCTATAGGTCCTCTGTCATCACGATGACAGAGAAACCTTTTCCATCATTTACATTTGACCAAGAGGTTGCAACATTTTCTTTCAGATATGGAATGAACCACACATGAGTTTGTCACTGTAGGAGTAGATTATTGTAGAGTGCTCTTCTTTATGGCAAGTTATTATAACAATTTGCTGCAGCAATTTGCTATAATGCTTCTGTAGCATAACAGGGACAGTAGAGAGGTGTGTAACTCTCACTGTATAGAACTGTTTGTCCATCAAGCAGCAAGAAGGTCTGATAGAAGTGTTACCAAGGGATTATTTCCAAAATACCTCTTAAGGGAATTGTGACTAAGGATGTGTAGACACAGAAATACCTGATACCTGTCACAGTTGCTAAAAATATTCTTGTTATTGTCAGGTTGCACAATGGTTTAATTCCCCATGAAAGTCTGTGTGACATATTTGCTACCCAAGTGAATAAAGTGACAAATACTACCAGTGCTAGTAATAAATGGATTTGCCTTTCGGACAGTAATCTTTCATGCTAGCTCATATGCCAGTGCTTAAGGCAAACTATTTGAAACACACTTTACCTAGTGTGAATCTGGCAACACACGAATGAGAAAAATGGATCWCAAGCATTTCTTTTTTACATACGTCTCTCTTTCACTCATCTAGAAGCCATTTAATAGGCCATGTCATCAGGAATAAGAGCAATTTTATGCAATAGATCAGTTTTCTAAAAATTCATCCAAACAAAGATAAAATAGTATATGTGTATATATAGTATATGTGTATGTATTATTTTCAGAGGAGAATTTTGTGATTTTTATATATATGTGTGTGTTTGCATGTGCCTGTATGTTTGTCTAGCATGCCTTTATATTTGAATATAGATATATTTGATATATTAATTTAATATAAATGACTTTGCATATATGTTTTAATAACTCCTGAAACTGATTATTTTTTGTAATTCACTGAGCTTACAGGCAAGTCAAAGCTAGGTTTTGTTAAAGCAATGCCATTGTGTGGATTTAAACATCTAAAAGTCATCTGCTTGGGGTCCTGAGGTAGCAGAAATCAGTGCATCTCCACTGGAGTCCCCAGCCAGATTCTGTCAGCTTAAGTTCTGTTGTGAGGGATTTAGAATTAAGACAATTCTCTATGCCTTGAATAATGGAATATCATGATGGAACTGGAGTGCCTTATCTGTTAAGTCATTGTGTCAATCACTGGTAAGTGGAATACGTTACTCTCAAGAGGCTGTACGGTGACCTGTTGTCTGTGAGGAACATTGGTGGTCTCAATTTAGTTTGAAAAGGAGAATTGACTGAGGAACAGTTACACCAAAAGAACAAGAAATTTGGTAGCACATAGCTGGCAAAAGGAAAAGTAGTGATTGTTTTTTCTGTAATACATAAGTACTTAAAGATATTATGAAAACTTGATGAGATTTCCAAAGCCTAAAGCAAATTTGAAAATCCCATTGGGTTATGAAATTACAGTATCCAATATACTGATGTGTTTGGGTAGGTCAGATGAATTACACTGAACATTTTTGCAATCTGGGCTTTTATTTTAATGTAGTATCTTGACTCCAGCTCATCCTCAATGAAGGGAGAACCTTAGAAAATACCGCCAAACAGAATATTTTTTGTTTCTTGATACTAAAAAAAAAAAAGTAATATGGGAGGGGAAACAAACAAACCTCAGTATCTTCTTAGAATTATTTCCCAAAGTTAATTTCTTTAACAGTCTTTGTGCTTTTCATTTTCTGTCCTGATTCTTCTTTATTTCTGTTCTCTCTTTTATCTTTTATCTTTCTCCTCCCTTCATTTTATTTAAGTCTCTTCTCCACTGCTCATTTGTGCAGCCAGATCTTTCTTCCACATACTCTTGTTTCCTCAAGTGCCTATTTTGCTTACAGGCTCTTATTCTACCCCACACCATTCCTGAAATAAACTCAGTCATTCCCTACTAGATGATGCCGCTACTGGTCCTGAGAGGGAGAAAATAATCTATACAATATATGCTCACCATGTTATGGCATGCACAGCTGATGTTATGAGTATGAGGATTCATCCACCCCCAAAGAGTGAGAGAGGAGAAAGAAATTTCATTTTCTTAACAAGCAATCATTAAGAAATCGTTTTAAGACTCTGACAATAATTTCCCAGTGGCTGACTGTGTGGGGGAAAAAAAAAAAACAAACAAGCAAGATATTGTGTTTCATACAGAATACCAAGTAATTCTATATGACAATGTGAATCAAGCACTTGGGGTGCTAGGAGAGTACAAATTAAAGCTCACTCAGCCATTATGCTGTCTATCTTGATCAAAAAGGTCTAGAGATTCTTAAAGAAAATTACTAATTTACTTTTTTGTTTCCAGTGTCTGTGGAAGCACTGCAGAGTTGAAATATAGTCTTGATGTTTCACCAAAGTGCATAAGCAAAGTAAGGCTGTATAAGCACTTCCATTTAATATTTCACAAATTTGGGAACAACTGCTCCTTCCAGGATTGCAAAGGACATTGAGAGTCTATAGGGCATGAACACTCAAACTGTCCAACACTGCCTAATGTCAGGCACCCTATCACTCCCCACCGACTGTTTACAGAATGCAGGTTCCTACTTTCCTATGCTTCTAATTGTCTAAAATTGACAATGTGAATATTCCCTTCTCCTTCCTTTACTCTTCACCTGATTTTGCTACGATCATGATAAAAAATGAATTAATTAGAAGCACAGTCTTTGGATGACTGCACATGGTATTTCATATGCAAAATAAATTGCTTTGTGAATTGTAACATATACTATTAAGCACTTCTATTTTAGGTGTGCATTGCACAGATCAGAATGTACAGAACTGCATTTAAAAAATATTTTCCCTTTAGGAAGGTGTGTATCTACTGCAGCAAACAGAAAATACATATACTTTCCAATACACTGTTTTATCTATCTTGTATATTACATAAATGTCAGAGTTACTGATTGCTCATTCTGTTCCTTTATATTGTTTTATTTTAAAAGAATGAAATTGGTAAGGTGACAGGCTTAAGGTACTGCAGGACTCCAAAATGACATCTGTAGGACATGGTCCACTACTTTGAAACTATCTTGAGTTAAACTATTGCCTATCAGTAGAGTACCAAATAACATACTGACTCAGTGAGAAATGCAATGCGTGCTCTTAGATCTTGCTTTGCAGGAAATGATAGAAGTGATTATAAAGCAGATTTTCTCAAGTCCTAGTAGAATCTTAGAAACTCTTATTACATGGAATTTCAACTTCATAGGGGCTCCAGCTCTGATGCATTATGTTTCTGAGTTCCTGTTATTGCTTTTGTGAAACTGTTAAATATGAAATAACAAAATAGCGTGCAGCAATATTTATAATGAATGACACTGGCRAAGCAGTCATGAGCAGCTGCTGTTTTATAAAAGTTCTTTTTGATGTATTTATAATTTTTTTTCTATTTTTGCCCGTTGAACTGTCTGTAACCAACAGAGTGGAAAATAACTCTCTGAAAGCTTAGATTCAGAAAAAGAATCTGTAAGGCTTCTATAAAGTATAAGAACTTGCAAACAACATTACTTTAAAAAAATGTTCTAGACTCCTGGAAGATGATGAAATTCCTAGATTTGTTTGCCAGATACGAAACTTTCTGAGAGAATATCTTTTTCATTTAGATGCTCAGCCTGTTCTCTGAGTATGTAGCATACCAAAATTATACAAACATATCACTGTTCCTGACTTAGAATGGAATCTGTTTCTTTAGTCAAGTCTGCTTGCAGCAGCAATCTTCCTTCATACATTTCCTGCATGAAAAATGGTTTGTTCTGATCTGTTGTTCTTCAATTTCCATTTATATCTGTCATTCTATAATCTATGTAAGAAAATTCTCTGGCAGAGTTCTTTGTGGTATTTAAAGATTTTATACTTGTCAGTTTTAATCTTTTCAATCTCTTCTATTTTATGGAATGAGGAGGTAGGTAATTTTTTTATTCTCATTTCTTTCCTTCTAATCAAAGGATTTGTAAACTTGCAGTCTCACAGTGTTCAAACTGAAGTTTTTCTTGGTAAAGGTTACAACTAATTTCACTCACAGACACCTGTCTTTGCTGTCAATAGTTTTGACACAGAACCTTGGCCAGATAGGAAAATGGCTAAGTTTGCTTATAAAACAAAGAAGAGTATTTCTCAAAGTTTTTAAGAAAAAAATGCCAAACTTTTCTGAAGCTGGTTCATTAAATCTGTACATGTATAAAAAAGAACTTTGTCACTGTCTGCCTCCAAAAATACCTTTTTGTCCATATTGTATGAGTTGCAGATCAATAACCTTTACTGCTAAATGTAAACAGCAGTTTTATCTGGTTGTCTGGGCTGGAAATTTCTAGGAAGTAATCTATCCCAACTATCTTAACACAGTCAGATGAATCTCCTTCTGCAATTACTCCTATCTTTTCTGTGGACTAGTGAGGAAGAAAGGCTAATCCAGTCACCAAGCTTTCCAGTTGTATAAACTAAGTAGAAATAACTCCTACACAATATGTTTCATGGTGAGAGAGGGAAGAAGAAAAAATCATCCTGAGGAATTTGGTCTCTTTAGTAATTCTGTTGAAGATGTCATTGTGCCTATGATCCATGATTATCACAGGCTTTTTCCATGAGCAAGAAATGAACTGAGAAAGGTTATTCAATGGGAATAATGCAATTATACAAAGGACACTGTGTACTAATAAAAAGAGATGTTATTCTACATGTACAAATATTTTTCATTTATCCAAGACACTGATAATGAAAAAGAGATTTGCAGGTAAGTAAAAATGTCATTTACACCCACAGTAAATCTCCCTCATACTTCCACAGCAATGTAAAGGCTCTTAGTGCAAATGAGAAGTAGGCTCCAAAGAGCTTTTCATCTAATGATTGTGAAGTGATTCAKACTGCATCGTTACTACTGCCAATTAACAATGAGAAGTCAGAAGGAACTGTGGGAGCTCAACAGTTTTGCAAATCAGGGCATAACTACTGAGCAGTGGGCACCTGAAAACTGAGACGAGCTCTTAGATGACACCCCGAAGTAGCAGAGGATATCAGTGATGATATGGCATTAGCAGCCCTAATTTCTACCTGCCAGCACTCCTGAGCACCTCTGGATCAGACTGCCCAACTATTGAAAAAAGGCATTGGAAAAATCCTTCCTAATAAATCAGAAACAGACTGAAAGTGTAGTAGCCTCTCTGCAATTTTTCTTAAAACATCCAAATCCTTGAAAGGTTATATTTTACAGATGGAATTTGCAGCACCATCATCCACTATTTCCTTACATGTTAAGTGCCTAAAGATTGTGTTGCATTAAGTGTTTGATCTGGAGCTTGGAGTTTGATAGACAAAAGGACCAAAGAAAGATAAAATGTGAAGGCTACGTAAGGGAAGAGGATGGGACAGAGGCAAAGGCATGAGACAAAGCCTGGGCAAGAAGTTTTTGTGGAGGGACAGAAGAGATTTCAACAGAGTGCCCAGAGCCTGGGAAGTCTGTACCAACGTACTCTTTGGGTGATACTAAGTCAGTCACTTGCAGCAAGCTTTTCACTCCTCTATCATTAGATGCCCAGTCTAGATCTGTGTGAGCATCTGTACAGAGGGAACTGCAAAGTCAGCTCGCACCTGTCCTAAAACCCCATGTGCTCACACTTGTTTTATTCCTAATACTCTAAAATCCACTAGTTTACTTGAGAAACCATAATATTAGATGTATGAGTGCAAAGTAGGACTTGTAATTAAAATGTAAGATTATTTCAGCCATGGTTTCATGTCATAGCTGGTCCTTAAGAAATGGGGGGTCTCTTAGGGCTGAAAGATTCTGTCATTATTTATTATACCAATTGATTGTTTTCCTCTGACATGAAGGAGGGAAGGCTACTTTATTGAAAGCTTTTTTTCTGTATTTTTGGTTTTTTTTTGTTTTGTTTTGTTTTGTTTTCTTCTGAGAAGATTAAAGGACTCTGCAAAACAGGAAATAAAAAGCAAACAAACATTACAGTTACATGCACTCCCTGGACAATGGGAGAAGTGGATGACGTGGGCTGTGTGGCTGACAAGAGGGAAGGAAGGGGTGAAAAATTCATGTGGTTGAGGGATCTCTTTGGATATTTGTGTGTGAACTTCCAGTAAGCAGTAGAGGGTGCTAGGCAATAAAAGGAAACTTTCATATATAAAAATCTTAAAAAATAATTTTAGTTGGCTTAAATAGTAATGGTAAAGTGAGTCGCAAATGACAGTGGGACAAGGTACACGTTACAGGGGATGAAAGGTAGAGTAAGAGAGGTTCATCAATTTTCTCTCATGCGGTTAAAGTTACAGTAATCATCTTGCAGTTAAACTGTCATGATCTGTGGACATAGCTATGTTTGATTTCTCTCTCCAGGAGTCCTAGAAGTTGTACACCTCACAAATTTGAAAACAGAACTCTACCTCCACCAAACTGTTTAGGAAAGAGATGGCGTTCTTGGAAGTCAGACACAATAATCCTTTAATCTGTTAAAAATAAAACAAACCAAGGAAATTTGATAATCACATACCTTTAATGATGCAGAGGTAAAAGTAGTCTGCGGTATCTCAAAAAACAGGACTTTCTGGACCTTCAGATTAGCAAATTCAGCAAATCTGAAACCTTGAAACATGAAATTAAGTGTATACCTGCACACCTTATCCAAACAGGAGGTAACTGCTTGCCTGAAATTCAGGAGCTGGGCTGATTTTCTGAGCTTGGTTTAAAGGAATACAGTGAGTCTCTCAGAGTACAAGCATTGGGTCTGCCTGGTAATTATGGAATGTGCGTGTTTCTCTCTATCTTCTTCTATAGGAGGTTGTACACTTCGTATAAATAATCAAGCAGCAAAGACATGGACCTYATTTTCCCTCATCCCATGTGGTATATTAAGCAGACACCTATATAATCAATCTTTTCCACTGACCCAAAGAATACTTAAGTTTGAATGCAAAATAGAACAGTTCTTGCTGGGAAGCTTGGCAGTAATTCACAGAAGACGGTGCATTACATTTGTGTGTGGTCCAGTTTCCTCACCCAAGGAAGAGCAGCCCTTTCTTGTGCTGAAGCAAGCAGAGCAGGAATATAAATTTGAGCTCTCTGTGCCCCAGATCAATGCTCTAATGCTTCTSTCTCAAGTAAGGATGCTTCCCCGAGTATTATGGTGTATGTCTGTCTCCTCTTTTTTGGAGAAATGAAGACTTATTCACCTAATGTCAGTATAAGGATCATATCAGAAGGTACTGAAGTACAGAGATTACTTTCTTGCCAGAGAACCTGAGTGTGATCAGGTCACTACTTATACATATAATTCCCACCTCTTTTTCATACATTTTTTTCCTGGCTTTCTTTGCAAGCTCATTAATTAGTTTCCAAAGAGCCATTCCACAGTGGTTATGGGTAGGGACGCTCTTGTCTACAACAGTCACATCCCCAAGCGGTAAACCCTTATGCTCTGCACTCTAATGCATGAAATATCTCAAAGCATGTAGTCATAAATTGTTTGCCCAAGATTACAAGTAAAGTTTACAGTAGAGTGGAAAACCCATTGAACCTAATCATTAACCTAACATTCTTTTCTTGTTATATCAATAAAAAGTAATTTTATTAAGTTAAATGTCCTGCTAAAACATTCAGGACCCATTAAATGTTATTTTCAAATAGCAAAATACATGCTCTTACGTTACAGAAAACAAATACATTTTAGTAATTTTATCTTGCAAGAAAGAGTTCTGGTCTACTCCAGCCTCTATACCCAATTAGTGATCTGATCTGCATCTACTGAAGCAAATGACAATGCTTTGTTTTGAGGCCAGCAGTTCAAGACCATTCCATAAAAGTTATCTTCTGCCCTGAGTATTGAGGAAGAACAAATCTTCCCTTGTTTTGTCCTCACTGAAGAAGTCCTGTTCTCCAGAGCAAGACTCACTACTCTTGGTTGGCTGCCATGGTACTCTTTCCTCGGCAAAGCTGCCAGCTCTTTACTAAACAGAAACAAAGGGTTGTATTACCTATTTCTCCCACCTCTAGCCATTGATAGCTCAAATGCTAACCAAGTAGGGTACAGACTGAACCTCTTACTAATAGGTGGTGCTCTGGTGGGAGCATGTATAGCATGATTACCCACTACTGTATTTTACTAGGGTTTGGTCCTGTTGTGTATTTAATTTAAAGCATCTGAATTGAACTTTTGAACTCTTTGCTATGAGTACACTAGAGGTATATAATGTTTGTGTATAAGGAATACATGGAAAGGTTTCTTTAGCATGTTTTGCAAAAAAAGGCACAAGATGGGAGTTAGCCCTAAGGTTCTGCAGAGTTCTCCTCAAAACCAGACTTGAACTACCCCTATGCAGAGATGCAATAATGTAAACAGGCTTTGTGGAATTGTTTTCGAGAACACATTAGACATATTACACATGCAGTAAACATAATGCGTAATGACATAAAGTCTGGTATATAAAATAACAAGTTCAAGTCAGTGATTAACTGCTCAGACGCTTTATTTCTTTAAATACATTAACAGATGCTGAATTGCATGGCAAAATATGGCCCACATAAATGTGACTTCCACAAATAAACTGAATATAATCAATGCTATTCCAAGGGCTAACAGATTCACTTAACTTGGCTAGGCTTTAAAAAGGAGCTGTGATTAGTTTTTTTCAGTAAAATTGAAACACTGAGTTATTTTATGATTCCTACTCCAATTAGATGAGGTTTGCTCTGTTCAAATTTCAGTGGGATTCTTTTGGAATTATATATAACATCCGAATTAATACTGGAAGAGTTCATCGTGATTAATGTCATTACAACAAATGCTAACGGGATTAATAAGGATTTCCTACTTGTTGCGAAGTGTAGAAGCCCTAGGGGCTTTGCCCTCGAAGAACACTGGGGTGGCCTCATTTCATCAGATCTTTTGGATTAGAGATATTAAACAAAAACATCTGTAAACTGCTACAAGATATACATTCCTCCTTTGTTTTATAAATGACATTACTAACTCTACTGCACTTCTGGGGCCCATTTAATTTAGCAGTTGCTTCAGAAAGCACTTCATAAAAAAAACATTTATTGAATTAATTGTGATATTTCTAATACACTATGCATTTATAAGCTCGTCACCACCTGTAAACTCTTCTCCCAGTTGCCTTGTAGAGGCAAAACTAGAACATTTTATGTATCATTAAAGTGAAAATTCCAGTAGTCTTAATGCTCTGGTCTCGTCATGTGGCACTCTGCAGACGTGTCAAGAGTGAAGTTTGTTGCCATTTGATTTGTACCTTCCTTCCAGTTGCCTCTTATAAATGGGGACCAAATATCCAAGACCCAAATCGCTCACACTTAATATTGCCTGGTTTTGACATTGCAGCTATTTGAGATAAAGGCTACTGAATTATAAAACTCATTGAAAGAAACTGCATATGGCTAAGCTTTGTAAGTAGTTACAACCCTTATTTTGGCAAGGGTTCAAAGTGGCATCCTCATGGTATAAGCAACTGTTTAGGAAACACCTAAACCAGAGAGAAAAAAATGCCCTTAGAGTTTGATGAGCTTTCTGAGAGAAAATCTGTAAGTCCTTTTTGAAGAGAATAATATACTCATTCGTGTGTGTACATGAGGAAGAGGGAACGTTAAGCTACACTTTTAAATCATTCCTATGTGGTTTGGGAGGAGTCCTCTTTGGAAAAGCACAATCTTATTCTGGCAGTCTCCTCTATACGTTTGTGAATGCAACACGGCTGCAAAGGATCCTTTTAGCAGGTAAAGGTGATTCCTGAGTCTTTCTCTCCACTGTATAGTCATGCAGAAATGAGTACTAGGTGTCTCAGTCTCAGACTGAGTCTCTTCCTAGCTGCCTTTTGTTTGGTATCTAATCTAGTGTGTTGTTTAAACTCACTCTGATACATGAACAGGTAAGTATCTCCAGAGGACAGTAAATGTTATAGATTTTAAAGATCAGTGGAATAAATAATTCTTTGGACACTTTTCTCTTTCATCACTGATGACAGAGGGAATCTAGAGGACTTTCTTAGGCTACAGACTTAGAGGTGGTATTCAGCTACCTAAAGATATGTAACTACTGACACCTGAAATGCCCTAGGATACATGAGACATGCACAACTGGAGATCAGGCAGGATATTCTAGGACATTTAGTTGTCCATCCTTTTGCAACTGAATCCCATCCTTAAATTTTAGATACCTACATCATGATGACATGAATCCTACCCTGTTGTAATATAAATTATATGCAAAAAATTATTATCGCTATCAGAACTGTTTTAAACAGTTCTCTCATTTCAAGCCTTTGTTTACGTCCTGCTTCAGGCCCTGGTACAAAGAAAGAACTAATTCTGATCAAGGATATTTCCCAAGTCCTGTTTTTATTCATGAGTAACCTTTTTAAGAGCTTTGAAATAGCACTATTCCATTTAAAAAGTTGGTATTTGATATGAATGTAAAGATCTTAGGGGAGAAAATTCTTAAATCCCAGTGGAAAAACATGAACAGCCAGCCCTATGAAAACAATATGGGTCAAAATATGGTCTTTTGAACTGTTCTGCACTACCAGGAAAAAGGGCTTAATTAATATTTCTGAATGAAGCTTTCCTGTGCTTCATTTCTCTATTTCTGTTAGTCTAGGCCTGCCCACTCCAAGATCTGCCTCAAGTTTTATGTTTCTAAGTTAAAGCTATATTAAAAGACATTGGCGTCACTTTTACCATATAGAAAAAGTAGCCTGTTATGGTATCCTATTGATCCTAATGTGATATTACAGTTTGTATAACACCTCCACACAGGACAGATGTAAATGGTAAATCTAGTGGCCTGAACTGTTCATTCTTCCTGGGAAACTACACTTGAGATGACACAATAAATCCCTTCACAGCCCCGGGAGCCAAGAAATGAGAATTATGACATATGAAGAACAAATATGGCCTTTAGAGCGTTGTAAATGCACCATAAATTATATGGTTTTTAGTATGAGGTTGTATAAGGCTATAAACAGTATTTTATCCTACAGGTGTGAATGATGCCTGACATTTTGTTACCTCGCTATTTGTGTGTAAATAAAATAACTTGCAAGTAAAATCAGTTTTTTAAGCCCTGTTGCTGGATTCTATACAGCACAGAAGCTTTTGCACAGGGTTCAACTTCAAAATGAAGAAACATACAGCAAAGCAACCCATCTTATTCATGGACTGATCAGTGCAAGGATTGACTTAGTGTATGAGTTACAATAAGAACTGGAAATCTGCATCAAATCACACATTTGGGTAAGACGAGCAACAAAGTTCATGGGAGGGAGGAGGATAAACTTCTAGCTTTGAAACATAGGAGAAGAGTTATTCTGGGGAACTGGTGGAAAGATTTCAGAACCAACCCACAGAAACACAGGGTACCGGATCAATCCACTTTTCAGGGGATAATGGGAAGTACTAGTTGATTTAGTATCCTCTACAATGGGAATATAACATTAAGAGCTGGTAGCTAGTTCATCCATCAAGAGACTGGATTCTCTGGACTTGAATGGTAGGCAATACCTCTGCCTATGGATACTGTGGAAGAAGGGAATAGCATAAGCAGGCAGGAATACGGTCAGTGGTACAGGAGGTTATAAAGTAAGTGTGACTCAGATGCCACAAAAGATTATTCAACCCTGGTTGTGTGAACTTGCGATAAATATCAGTTTGTTTTAATGTTTGGAGTCAGCATGTTGACACATTACAACACTTAGTTTCTGTTATATGAGCAATATTCCATCACCAACAAACAGAAATGCCACATTAAATATTTGTGTGGAGCCTTATTTTCCAGAATTGCAAATGTGTTACTGCAACTACCATGCATGCAACTAATTTATCAACCGTCCAGGTACTGAACTCATGTAGTACAGTGCTAAGAATCTGCACAATTTACTTTTGCTTGATAAATTGAAGGATATTCAGTTGATGAAGGCAATATTTTCTTTCAGAATTTCTTCCTCATATTGCAGCAGCACTTTTATCTTTTTTTTTTTAATATTCTGAATTACTTTCGCTGTTCAAATCTATGAGCTCTGCTTCTTGGAGGGAAAAACCAGCCTGCCTGGGAGAATGGAGGGATCAGCCAGTTGTTGCTACTGGCAGTAACAATAGTGTACACAACAGTATAGTGGTGTGTTACTGGCATAATACTGATTAGTACAGCACCCATACCTGTGGATGCACAAGCAGAGCCTGGAGACAAACTCACATTCAGGAACTGAAATATGAGAGAGGGTAGCTTGCAGGGTATGTATGAATAAAATACAACTCTTTTGTGATTGTTAAAGAAAAACTTGGTGATATGAAGAAGTAGAGAAAGAAACTACATGGACTGAAAATGTGTGTTCCTAAAGAAGCGAACCATTTCATTTTAGTGGATGGAGCATCTTTCCAGCACAAATGCAGTCTCTGGAAGATAACTTAACAGTGACTTGATATTTTTCCTCTCCTGAAATGGGTGCTGGGTGTTTCTCTAAAGGTTCATTTGGTGACTCAGTCCCAAAACAGAGACACCACACCAGCAGCACAAATACTAATTCTGTTCAATGTTCAGCAATTTTGAGCAGTGAATACATTTACATCAGTGGTGCAAGTTTTGTTCATGGAGATAGGTCATAAAACGCTTATTGAGCCATTAGCACTTGCTCCAAGTTCAGATTAGTTCAAGAAGATGGATATTGCACTGGGGGACTTCAGTCCCTAAAACACCATTGAGAGCACAAGCAAATGAGGAGGAAGAATAGCAGAAGAGAAGATGGTGAATGGCCATAACACCCAGGTTGGAGAGAGGAACAGGAAAGGAACTGAAGCAGAAAATTAAATAGTCTGATACTGACTTTGAATAATAGCTATGGGTCACCCTGACTCTTACTGTACTGGAAATGCACACATATTAACACCCCCCAGCTGTGATCAATTTTATTAAGGTGCAAGGCATTTTCTCTGTCTCTGTCTCTTTCTCTCCCTTTCCTTATATGAATATACATCCATAGGTTAGTAAGGAAGATCTAACCACTTAAAAGACTATTTTATAGTAAAATTTGCTTTTAAATCTTTTGGAAAATTTGGGTATTTCCTTCTCCTTTCATTAACTCCTTCTGAAAAGTTGGTCCTCCTGTGAGTCCTTCACTCATCAGAATCTAATTATTATTGCCTTCCATTCAAGTTTGGCTGCCTGGGTCTAGCTATCAGAGGTGGCCTTATGGGAAATCAGACTTGCTGAGATATTTGTTAGCACCGCCAGTTACCTCTCTAGTGGGAGGCAGTTTTTTCTGCTTTCATTAACTCTTTTTCTCTTTTCCTGCTGACCACTCTTTCAAACCCACAATCATTGTATTCCCACAGTGAGCTGAGGCAGCAAAACACCCAAGCCATGGATTTTGAATTGTAAAAATCATAGCTGGAAGAGATCAATTAGGTTATCCTACTAGCATTGCAAGATTATATCCCACACTATAGTTTTCTACTGTTTTATTCAGCCTAATTTTAAAAGCCTCAAGGGATGGGGCTTCTGCACTTCCTTTAGAAGACTTTTCAACAGTTTAATATAGCTTACTGTCAATAGGATGATTTATTGTTTTTGATTTATTGTTTTCTTTTTCATCTACATATTCCTCTGCATAATGCATTTCCATGACCCTTAAGTTACATTCTTTTGAAAATATTTGAAATCAAATATTCTTCCTTGATGGTGTCTCAACTGTATACGGAGTTTGTTGTTCAGCATAAATAATAAACATCTGCTATGGAACACATAAAACTTCTAGCCTTTTTCTATTCTTTCACACATGTACCTGTTGAAAGGATACTAAGAAATGATCCTTCTAAGGGATTTCCTACTTAAACAACTCTTAGCAAAGAAAATGTAAGGATTCTTGAATCTAGACAATCACATCTAAAAAAAAAAAAAAAAAAGAGTAGACTATTTCTGGCTAAAATGACCTTTCCTAGAGAAAACAAGTTCACCGTATTGAGCAGTGTCTGTCTTTATCTTTTTCCTCACCACTTACTGTTAACATCTAGTCTGCTGATCGGTCCTTGACAAAGTCACCATTTATGTTTCCTTGGCCAACCTATAAGTCTTCTTCACCCTCTTCCTTTTCCTCCATCCACTCTCACTGACAGTGATTTCCAGTCTAGAGTATCATTCACATCAGATTCGACACTCTGGTATCTGAGGTCTTTTGTTACAGCTCAGCTACTGCTAGTAATTACACCTTCTCCCTTCCCATATTTCACTACTGTTCCTTAAAACTTTCTGTTCTATACCTAACAAAATCACATAGATTCAACTATCGATAATGTCTTTATGACTCTCCTCCTAGTCCATGTCTAGTTCCCTCCATGAACACTTGTATTTCACAACTCTCTTGTGAACTTTCAATTCTTTTCCATATCACCAACCCCTTTCATTTCCTGTTCTCTAATGCTGTTGGTCAGTGCTGTGTTTTTTTCTCACATAATGACCTTGAACTATTCTGTTCTTTCTTCATTTTCACTAGCAAAGTCCCATGTCCCAACAGTCTTCTCTTAATTACTGCAGGTATAACTAGAGCTCCATTCATTTTTTTTCCAAGGCTTATACAGTATCTGTACACCTTGCCTGCCTTGGAGAACATTTCTCATCTACATGTATTAATTTTAAACTCCTTGTTGTGCTGCTCCCAGGCCTTGCCCATGAGGTCCTGCCCAAAGCCCATCATGTACTTCCAGATTTTATTTGAATTTCCTCATTGGAAGGACCATCTTCACTCTTACTCTCACTTTCTTTATTTGTTATTGTGCATGCCTGGAAAATGGAAAACTTTTAAAAGACATTTAGTTCTCCTTTGTTTAAGCAGGGTTTTGCTTAATCTTTCCTAAGCAATATGTCATGCCCAGTGTCATACTTATGACTGGATGCAGTTCATAAATACAGGCATAGCCATGATCATGTATGCATCAGCAGGGCATCAACACAACAGAAAGGGCAAATAGAAGAACCTGAAAAGAGTTTGTTAAGGATAACAATTAGACAGGTAGAAGCTATTCAGAAAAATCCTTTGAATTTAAGAAAATATTTGGATGAAGTGAAATAAGAAAATGCTTCATTCTTGCAAAATGTGCAAGAAATGTACACTTTCTGCTGCAAAAATACCATTGCTAGTATTTTGCATGTGATTATGTTTACAACAAAAAAGGAAAGGCTTTTGATACCTGTTTCTAAGCCAAAGCCCTAAAAAAGATGATTCCTTACTGCTTTACCTCTTGTGTGGGTATATCAAAAGCAAAAGCAGGCCTCAACTTGGTGTCGTGGTTTAACCACGACACTTGGTAAATCAAGCAAACCATTCAGAACTTTCGTATGTTCTGCTGAAGAGTTTGACTGAAACATACTTAAGAGTTTCATTAAATCAGTACTCCAATTTGTTTTCATATAAAATACTATCATTTTTACGTTTGTCTCAAAACACTAAACAAGTCAAACCAAGCCAAAAAATTAAATGAAAACTTTGTCAGTTGTTTTCATATTTTCTAGGCAACGTTTGCCTTAAAAATACTTTTCTTCAGAGAAAGAAATGGTTTTAATCAAAAACACTTTCAGCTATGTCTAAACCAGATATCTGTCTATCCAGAGGAATCAGAAAGTACTTTGTACTGAATTTAATGTCGTGCTAACACTGCTACATTTTATGTTACTTAAATATTATTCTCAGAAATGTTACCTTTTAATTTTTTATTCCAATTGGACAGATAAGGAGCTGGAAAGAATGCAAATGAGAATGGCTTCAGAGACATGCATACTTTGTCATTTGTTACTGCCAAAATCCATCAGCAATGTAGTATCATGAGAGGGAACTGCTGAAAGACTAAGAATTTTACTGGAACGTTTAAGCATGATATTGAAGTGAGATTTGGAGCAATGCCCCTAAAGAAAACTAATGCTTACTTCGTTAGTTGCTGTGAAGCAAGGAAATGTAGACAGGGAGCCATCATTGATCTTCTTTTTGCCCCCAGAGGCTCCTTCCACTAACCTGCCTGACTTTTAAAATTTCCAGCTTGCTTGATAAAATTACAGGCTGGTGAACATTTCACTGGGCTGAGGAGTAGGACRGTAGGAGCTCCTTTCCAGTCTCCTCCCTGACCTGTGGCAGACACAGAGACTGCTGCTTTCTGCTTCCCTCCTGCTCCTTCTCAGAGCAAGGGCAGGTCTCACAGGCTGGAAGAAATCAGCAAAGGGATGGTGGAGAGGAAAGAATAAGAAAGGAAAGAGAAAGGGGCAGAGAAGGAGTTAAATATCAGGAGTTTTTCAAAGGCAGAGATGATAGCCATCCAACCACYGTCCTCCTCCTGTTTTTCAACAGCTCAGTCATGAAGGCAGAACCTAATAAAGTCTTTGAACTAATTCAGTTTCTGTAATTTAACATGGCTCATTGACTTGTGCCTGTGGGATTTCTGAGTGGTCTCTCATCCAAGTGCTCAAGCAGGTCCTTGAGTACTTAACTTCAAGACAAGATCAGGTACGTTCAGATGGTATGACTGAATCTACCACAGTCCCATGTCTTTTTCCTCTTAAAATCAGTGAGAAGGCTAGAATCATGGTATCATGAGGACAGACGCTCTTCATTGGCAGGATAAAGAGCACACTTCCAAGAGCTCTGAAAAATATTGTGCTTCATAGTTGACTGGTTAAGCGTTAACATACCCTGGAGAGATAGTTAATTAAACGTTATTTTCCTTAAATCATGAAAAGTGAACATGAGGAAGCAAAAGGAAATGAAATATTCAAGGCCACACCAAGAATCCGTGTCAGAATTCAGGACATCTTCACCTTTGCTGCCGAGGCTGTGGCTCAGGTGATACTAGGCTAATTAGTGCTTTTCTAATTCCAGTACTGTAGAACTGCTTGAGTTCATTTTTGTCTTGTTAGAGGGCTTGAAGCATAGTGATAAATGACCAATATTTTAATCAGATGTATGAGATTATGATATTTTGGTCCAGATATACTATAGAGCGTGATGACTCTAGGGATGTTGAATACCTTCAAGCACAACAGAAGTCATATGAGGTATGAGATATTATTATTATTATACATTATTATATCCATTCTGGRTTCCTCTGGACTTCCCAGCAGAACATATTATTTATGGTGAAATAAAATTATTTGATTTGTCTTTTTTTCCAATATATTTTTGACACTTTAAAATTTTAAAGGCACAAGTAGCAGACAAGCTTGCAATTTATCCCAACTGATCTGCCTCTCCTTAACAATTTTATGCTACCATGTGTGCCATCAGTGGTGAACACAATAATTAGGTTCCATAACAAGCAGAGGGGCCAATTGCTCCCTGCCTTCTGTGCTAAGCTAATGCATTTTATGGCAGCTGGGTAGAGGGGTGGCATTTTCAGAGACACCCTCTTAAGTTATCTTCTTTCACCAGCACACTAAAAACATTATGCAAATTAACAAATAACTTCAGTGCTGCTTGACAATTTGCATTATGAAATTAATGGTCAAACTGGAGTACCTTTTTCCAATATCAGGGGAAGATCAATCAAGGTCAAAATGCTTTAAAATAGCAGGCAAAATAAAGCATAGAGAAGGTAACCATGTCTTTGCTGTTATCAACAACGAGGATGTTGGGAGCCAGCCAAACGATTCAATTTCAGTGTCAGTATTTTTCAGCTTGTATAAAGCAGTTTGTTGAAAGCATTAAGCTTCCTTTATTCAGTTGTAATGGACAATTCATTGACTGTTGGCCTTTTTGAAAAGTTGGTGCAGACCAATTAGAAAATAATACCTGCATCCCACAAAAGGCTGAGCTGGTGTAATCAGAACTGGAAGTCTGCATCATATTGATACTTTGCACAGCTGAGTGAGAAAACAGCCCTATTGTGGTTCAGATCTGGGACACTGTTACCACATGTTTGGTCACAGAGCCCAGAGGATTTAATGCCTCATCTGCAAATACTTTGCTTATGGAATCTCAATCCTTTAAATAAATAATGGACACCCAGCTGGGAAATCCTTTTAGAGGTCCTACTCCACAAAGTGCAATTCAGTTGCCTTCCAGTTCCCTTCCACGGGACCTTTACTTCTGGTGTGTTGTAGCTCTTTAGGCTGTTCTCCTCAGGCCTGATCCAAAGCCTGTGGCAACCAATAGAAGTTTTCTGCTGATTTAAATGACTACTGGACTGGACTCTGTTTGTTGTTTTTGTTGTTACAGTGTTTTTCTTTGTAAAATACATTTTGAAGGTTAGCTCTTCTTTCCTTCTTTTCCTTTCTTTTTCCTTTTCTCTTTCACTTCCCTTTTCCTTTTTCCTTTTTTTTCCTTTTTCCTTTTTCCTTTTTCCTTTTTCCTTTTTCCTTTTTGCTTTTTCCCCTTCCCCCTTCCCTTCCCTTCCCTTCTGATCCCTCCCCTTTCCCCTTTCCCCCTTTTCACCTCCTCTCCCTCTTTTTTTTTATACCATAGTCACTATCTTTCAGTTATTAACTCAATCAGACTTTTCTCATTTTTCCAGCAAAAGCTCACAAGGAATCTGTTCTCACAAGGTATTAACACATTTCAACACCAGCAGGATGAAATGAACACCACCGGGATGAAATGAATTCAGTAACTCCTGTGTCAATAGATATTTATTCTTCCAGAGCTTTTGTTTAACTCTCATGCTGGAACCTTTTGTATTGATTGCATAAGCTTCTGAACATCTAAATTAAATGTTTCTCATGGTCTTTGATATCACTGATGTCTTCTTTTACCTTTGCTTATTATTTTTTTAGTATGTTCATTAATCAGCTTTCATTATTTATATTCACTGTGTGAAGCTGCTGTTTATAGTTTCCTTTCAACAGAACATCCTCTCAATTTGAGACTTTTTATTTTTGAGACTTTATCTACCAGGCTTTAGCTAGCATAGAGTCATGGAAACCGTTATTCACTTTCACTTCTAATATAATCTCATTTCATAGTATACATTTACAATATTTTCTGCATTTCAGCAATGATTACTATGTTAAAGTGCTATGTTTGCAATCCTGTCAGCATTGTCTCTTTAAAAGGAAAACTTTTTTTTTTCTTGAAGAAAATTTGTCTATTGCTCAACCATTTGTAAGTGTCCCTAGAGATACTCTATAGAAGACTGGCAGGATTTGCATTTTTTTGAGGATATTTCTATTTTTTGGAGGTGGCCTAAGTGAGCTGCCATTGATATGAATCATTGCTACGTTCATAATATTAAACTCCATATGTAATGGATGTTGCCAAAGCTGGAGAAAGGATGGTGCCAAAGGAAACGGACAGTTCTTTGTGAAGGGGATTGAAATGAGAGGCAGCTGTTCAAGATGTGGGGCAGATAGCCATGGCTGGTRGGGATGGAAAATGCTGAGGGTTATCAGTATCAAATTGCAAAATCAATATCCTCTTACACCAGCTTCACGGGAATGACACCAAATGGTTCTTGATTTCTTAGCGTCGTTTAAATATCACTCAGTTGAAATGCCATGGGAGGCACATGATAGATGCAGACTGTACTGAACAGGGGCAGGGCTTGTGTTTGTTTACCTTGGTGACAGCAATAGAGCTATCCTTCTGTAAGTGAGGTGAGTGGAAAAGACAAAAAGAAGTGGGAGAGCTGAAGAAAGGAAAGCTTGGATAGGGCTACTCAAGGCCATCTATGTGCATAGACAAAATACACATTTGTTCAGGGAATTAGCTGGAGACAGCAAAGCAGTCATTGTCACCTTTGCTTTGCCAAATTTGTATGGCACCTACTGGGGGTGATGTAAAGTGCTGAAGACTGGGGGGAAGAACTAGTAGTCCTTCATCTCTGTACACACACACACACACACACACACTGCCCCCTTCAACATCCCAGAAACAGCACTAGTAACCCTGTATTTCTGAGGATTTTCCTGGCTCTGTGTCCCAGTTCTGCCACTGGCAGAAGGCTCAATCAACCTTTTCTAGGCATTGAGCATGATAAAATTGAGTTTTACCAAGACTTTGAGAAGTCTTTAGCAACTTCTGATGCTGTGTGTTTCCTTTAAGAGACTAAATACAGAATAGAAGACTGAATTTGAATGGAAAGTCAGGAGGAAAACTAAGATGAACTCAATGAGGGAGCTGGGACAGAGAATAAGCAAGTAGGTGAAGAAGATCAATGGAAAATTGAGACAGGTTTGTCAAGAAGCCTATAATGCTAATCAAGGCACATAAGCCAATTTTTTTATGATGGTTCACTAATTATTTTTTGTAAGTACCTAGCTAACTCCTGGCATCCAATTTGCAGGAATGATGAGCACTCTGTGCAAGATAGATACCAATGGGGGCTATGTGCAGAGCTTATAAAGTGTGAAGGAATGTTAAGTCCTTGAAAAAATAATTTCCTTCGTGACTTAAATTGGCCACTTCAAATCTATGGATACTGTGGACTTTAATCTCTCCAAGCCTTAGCATCTCAGCTGCGAATGGAGTAAATGTTTCAAAAGGGTGCAGTGAAAATGAATGTATGATATAGATGAGTTATGCAGAAAAGCTCATGAGGAAATTAATAATTCTGTCTTCCGAGCAGTGTTATAATTGTGTGCAATAAATAAGGCCTAGAGCTGCACAGCGAAGAATAAGGAGAAAACAAAATACTGAACTGCTACTCATTAAACAAGCACTGTGTCTTCTGTGCACTGAATGAAGTAGAGGTCCTCTGGGGAAAAAAAGTATGTGACTACGTAATTAAAAAATATATCATTATGTGTTCACATGAGGGAGCCAGATTAAGGCAACTCGAATTCTGACATTTTCTAATTTTGAATTCTTTCTATGCAGATTGTTTTGCAGGCCCTGGATACCAAAACTTTAGGCTGGTTTATGTCATCATACATTCTCCACAGGAACTTGTGTTCTTTTTCACCAATTTCAGCCAAACCTGGCAAAATTTCAAGGACACTAAAGGAGGCATTCAGTTGGAGGTTAGGTATGTAAATGTAGGTGTCTTAGGATAGTAGGTATCTACAGAGTAGGTGTCTAAATTCCTGATACAGTCAGTGGAGACCTAGTCTCAATTCAATCGCCTGCACAACTGTCCAGTGCCATTTGATATAAACTTATATATCCTGCATGGTTTCCTCCTGCCACTGCAGAAGAGTCTCTCATAGGTCCTGTGTCCAATTTGCCTAACCCACATGGTAACCTAGTGCATCTCAAATAGTGGTGGACACTTGACCACAGAATCATGCTCTGAGGCAATTCAGTTGATGAAGCCCAAGGAGGAGTTCGGTGTCCCCAGATGTAAATTTATCAGCTGAATCATTCTCTAGGCTCAGCTGACTGGATTGACAAGATCTCCATTGACTAAAATTGGACCTGAGAATTATAATGTTCCTTTAGATACCTAAATGTGGATATCTACATTTAGATGTCTTTTTATGAAACTGAATGAAAATGTTATCTTCTTTTAATATACCTCTCTGTGGGAAAGACAGGGTGAACTCAACCATTGTCCATTATACCTCAGCAAATCCCTTGCCAGTTAACATGCATACATTAGCTGATCGTTTGGGGTACGCATAGCTCCTGATTAGCTGTAGTGCATGTTCTCTCTTGTCCAGATAGAAGACAAATCATAGGTAGTGCATGTAGGAGGAAAAAGGGAAAGGAGTTCTGGGAGGCATGGGAGACAACAGAAGATATTGTCTGGTGATATGAGAAGGATCTGGAAGTAATGAAATCAGGGTGTTACATAGGATGTGGTATTGCAATAAAGAACAGGTGACACAGATCAGTTGGAAATATGGTTTCATTGATTCCTTGGTTCACACACAATGCATTTTATAACATTTAAGTTTGGAAAGTTGTTAAGTAATTTCTTTTCTATAAAGAAGGATGTGAATTCTTTAGTTTTAAATACTACTTTCTGTTTTGGAGGGGTACTGCCAATTGCTCATTTTGAGTCAGGTGACAGGCAGGTAGGAATACACTAGATATATTACTCCTATCAAGACATGAGTTTGTGCTGTGAGTTCATGCCTAAGTCAACCTCTTTTGTCTCCTTTTACATTTTAGCATTAAGACCATATAGCTTAGTTTGAATCCAAGAGGCTTTGGGTAGATTTTGTAAAGGCTTCCTATAAGGTGAATCTCCCCAATAAATAACATGCAAGAGTTATTACACTTCCATGAACAGTTTCAAATGTTATCTAAGGAAAATTAAATAGTTTGCAGCACTGTATTTGGTGTCTCTGTATTTGTCCATTGTCCATAAGCAGGTTTCAGTTTCTCAAATTAGGTTATTAGCTGGMTGAAGTTACCTGTAGAGTCCTTAAAATATCAGGATAACAAACTAAAATAAAATCCACACAGATGAAATGCCCTGAATGCTGTTCATGAGGCATTTATGGGATGTTAGGCCTTTTATATATATAGATTCTGGCATTTTCTAGAGGTGTCTCCTGAAAACCACAGACTTCCTTCACTGCCAAAGATAGGAGGAAATTCCTCTTTTTGATACCTACTTCTCCCACTCCATGCATTACATCCACAGGAAATCTTATAGATTCATCTTAGTGTCTCTCCATTCCCGTCCTCTTCTTCCCTTATATTTGTTTTTGACTGTCCATCTCCCTTCCTTTCAATGACCCTCACTGGGGGAAGGACAAGGAGAACTCAGTTTGACTGCTCACCAGTCAGTGTGTTTATGCCACCCATTTCCCATCTGTCTCTCTTCTGTATTTTATCTGACACTCAGTTTCTCATCATGTCCTGCCTCACTTCTCCCACATACTTTACAAGGTTCTCTTTTTATGGATGTTGTTGCTTGTCGCTTGTAACGTTTTGTACTCCTGCCGTCCCATTTTCCTTGCTGACCCACCACTGCCTGAGGCTTCCATGCGTGTCTGGTCTATTCTTTGATGGTAGAAACTGTTGAGTAAATGGAGTGGTGTTTCAGGTGTTGCAGCGATTAATCAGTGGTGCAGTATGGCTAGTGTAAACCTCCCCTGTAAAGAACCACCTGGAGCCACGTTTAGTCACCCTAATCTACTTCTGTCATCCTAAACCAGGGCTTTGGCTCATCCAGCTCCTGAGCCTGGTGGAGAATCAAAACTATGCTAGCGTGAATAATTCCCTTTGAGAGGAAATTTAGACACTTGATTCTGTTTTTCAGTCGATTGGTCCCTTTCCAGCTTACATTACACTGCTTGGATTGTCAATGAATTTCTAGCAGCAGCAGCAGCAGCAGTCATTTTACGTAGCACATCCCGCTGTGGGCTGTGTATGAAATTTATGCCTTTAATTTTTGTATATAAAGTCTCACTATTGTGGCTGTAGGCATTTTATAAACCTCAGAATGAATAACGAAGTTATTCACAGCCCACGCCCCCACATTCCATTATAGATATGCTACAATCAGCTGGGAGTCATGGCATTTATCAACTGCTGAAGGATAATGCAGTTTATCACTTTTTAATGAATTATTTTCTGTACTGCTCATTTCCAGGACAGATAAATACAGTCAAGGACATCCTGTATCAGGAGGGAGTTATGCTGATATTTCCTCTAAGTTTAATGATATTTAGCTAGATCCTTCCCCATAGGTTCTGGTTTGTTTATGTTGTACCATGGTAAAGAGGCTGGCACAGGAAGACTTGATGTGAAACATAGTTGAGGCATCTTATTCTTACACCCACCATAGAAGACATGGTCAAAAAAACTATTGGGGGTGTAAAGGGCTTCAGCTCCCTGGAGGGGATGAAGAGACGTGTAGAGTAGAGCACTATCCTTTAGGTGGTCATCAGTAAAAGAAGAGCATATCTAGTCTGAACTGTCAGCCTGAAGAGACTTGCACTGCAGTTTATAGAAACAATGTCAATTTTGTGGTATCTGCATGCTTTTAATTCAGATAGAGCTTGTGAGAAAGCCTACTCAAGTCCATCTTTCAAACATAAATTTGAAAATGGGAGCCAGACCTCTCTGGGAGATGACACTTCCATATTGCTGCTGTTTTCTGGAGTTTGAAGGAAATGCCAAGACAGCCCTGGGCATGTGAAAAAAACAAACCAAAACAACATACATACTAAATAAAATGTACGTACCAAAAACCTCAAAAAAATTTCTTAGTGAAATGGTTGTTGAAAAAGATATATCTCTACACAGTGTTTTGGCTTTGGTAAAATGATCTATTATGTCAAAATTTCATTTAGCTGGAATTAATCTGATAAACTCTCAGAAGAATGTTGTTAACATTTGAAATCTAGAACCTTTTCAGATGTATCAGCACTGGCATTTCTACAGAAGATGTGATGAATAGCTACTCCAGGTTAATATCTAGATGTTATTTAATACATCACAGCTAGTTTATTTATATAGCTATTGTCAATGTATCAGAATTTTATAGCAGGAAATTAGGAATGCTTTTAAATACCTTTTTCAGTGATGCTATTCTGTCTGGCTTTTATTTTTTTGTTATTTTATAAATGTGCATTATAAGGTTTTTAATGGTTTCAATTTTTGTTTATAGATATTTTCCATGTTCAGACTTTGACTTTTTGGTGTCCTATATACTCTATCACATATTCTGGTATCACTATTCATGCTATTACTGGTTACAGGCGGCTTACTTAATGCATGATTCTTTTTGTCATTACATCCTTCTCTTTCTTCTGTTTACTTGAAACGTTCTGATTTGGGCCTTGCTTCGGTAGCTTTATTACTCTGGACATATAAGTGTAACAAACTGAAGCCATTAGGATTTCCAGAAATTTACTGAATAGATGTCAAGATCACTGCTAAATATAAATTCCTTTTAAAATGTAGTTGTTTTGATTTTTTTTTCTGTGTTCTTAATAAAATAGATATAAAAAAGAAGTAAAGATTTTTCCATCTAATATATTTTTTCCTTCTAATAGATTAAAACTTGCTTGCGATACTTACTTATTTAAAAATAATCCAAACTATTAAATGCACCAAAACTGGAGAATTAATACTGGAAAATGCTATCATTAATGTAAAATGTTTAAGGCAAGATCTTACAAATAAGTATATACTTGTGTTTTTTTATTTGCATGTTGCCTTGCACAGTCAGGCCTTACTGAAGTTATATATTTTGAGACAAGTATGAATAGGATAATATTTAGATTTATTTAAGAGTTACATAGGAAGATGAGTGAAAAGAGTTTGTGATTTGCAAATAAAATACTCAGCATGAATCTATACAATCTATGGAATTAACTGCAGCAAAGTTTTATGGAGGAGCTGGAGACAATGGAATGTCAGCAAGTTTTGAATATCTAATTCCCTTATGTATATTTTGATACTCGTGTTGTGTCAAATGGTGTATTCTTCTATTTTGCAAGGTCAAAAATATTCTAAAACAATTTATAAGAAATTAATCTTTTGATCTGCTTTGGTTTAAATATACCTGGTTTCTTTTAAAAATAAGTGTCTCTTTCTTTTAAAGGAAAATGAGAAACCACATTTGATGAAGATCTTATAAAACATCCTTCAGCCTAAAGCAATTTTTTGCTTTCCAGTTATCAACTCTTTTACCGGGTGGTATATGATGGAGACTCAAAACACAACTATAGTGGTATTTGTATGGATAGCAACACTGTAAGAAGGCTCCCATGGCTGCAAATTGTATCCTTTTAAGAGTACTTCAGGATTTGAAAAATATTTAAGTAATCACAGCTTCAGAGTTATCATCTGATAATGCCTGGGAATTGGTGACCCAAGGGACTAATTCCAAACATTACTAGAAAATGACATTGCTCATGTCAGTGTGGAAGTGTCTTGGTGAATATAAACCGTAATATACAAGCATTTGCAAGCAATTTGGCCATCTGCTGTTTCCTGTCGATATTGTTTAAGAATAAGCTCATAGCTTCACAAAAACAAGTCAATGTGCCAGCACCTGAGGTAGAAGTCTTTGAGATCCCAAGAGGATATAGTCGTCTTCTTTTTCCCCCCTCTCCCCTCTCATAACTGCACATTGTCTCATGATGATAATAGACAAGGACTGGAGCTTAAACCTACATATGGAAGTTGCTCTTCTCAACTCCCAACCTTCCTTGAACAGAGAATTAGAAACTTGTCCCTCTTGTAACCCTCCATTAGCTCTGCTCGCTGCTCAGATAGAAGAGAGATACCCCAGAGGCTGCCCAAGGCAGGGAAAGAGACATACCTGAAGGACAATTAAAGTAGGTCTTACATGTTACCAGCATGTAGTGATTTATTGTCATTATGCGTTTCATTACTGTGTCTGCTTTGCATCAGTCCATTTGCACTTGGTTTTGCAAGGTTGATGATAGATCCAGCCACACGCGTCCCTCTGGAATGGGAAAAGCTTAGTCCACATGAAAACCAGCTTCAAGATATTGCCACACTTGGCCAAAGGAAAGAGGGAGTCCTCACTAGGCCCTTCCTTTTCTGTGATCTCTCATGACTGCAAAATTTTTTGAGGTTGTGAACAGCTGAAAGCAAATTAGGGAAATCTTTTTTTTCCACTTGTCCAGACAGTTCACTGGGTAAAAATCTTGTAATATTCTCATTTGCTGGAAAAGTCTTCAATCACTTCCCTCCTCCTTTTTTCACATCGGCTCTAAATTTTGCCAAAATGAAACATGTAACTGAGGAAATTTAATATGCAGAAAGTCCCACAAACTTTATTAGCACAATAGTTTCATGCGATTCGTGCTTTTACATCTGATCCTTGTTTTTACTTTTCAGGTTGAATTTGATTTCGGTCTCTGTGCATTAACAAGCCTGAATTCCTACTCATTCCATTTTTGGTTTTATTTTTATTTTGAAGCTCTTCCTAGCTCAATAGTGAACATTACAGTGTATTGATTTTCAGGGTAAAGCTCAGTGTACTTGGTCACTGGCTGTGTTATTGAGTGCCTTGCATAAGAGACCCTAAACATGTGAAAATAGCACACCATGGCTTTTTTTTCTTTTTCCATGCCATATTTGGAAGCTCATTCATGGCCCATTGGGAAAGGTTAGGACTATAATTAGACCTTTTTCTCTAGACATTTCGGCAATAGGATGCATGAAGGTTAGTAACAGTTTCCTTTTAATTGATCCCTGGTGATTTTACTGTAAAGCTGTTAACTTGTGCACAGGGGACCCACAACCCGCAGGCTCCTTGTGCTGACATTTGCAGCAATGATTAGAATGTCATTGCTTTCCAATACTTCATTGTCATTCAGGGAGCACTCGAAATGCCTTTTACCTCATATTGCAATGGAACACACATTCGGCGGCACGCACACACACACACTGGCTTTTCCATTTGAGCAGCATAGGCCTTTGAAACTGGATTTGTTTTGAACATCCACCTCAGTATTGCCTTGCTTTTCTGCACAGTGTCACTCTCTTGTCTCTCATACTAATGGAAACAAAGCTAAACCGCTCACTCTGCACATAATAGTGGACCCCAAGGGCGAAATGTCTGTCAGTATGGAAAATAGTGAAAACAAAGAAATTGTAACGATTCGTGTGTGCGCAAGAAGTAATGTTCAACCATGTCAATTCTCTCAGGTCTTTGAACATGAAATAGTCCAGTTTCAACTCCCATCACATCACTTATTAGAGATCAGTACTCAAAATTTTAACAGGTCCTGGGACCAGTGTACTTAATGTGCTGGAGGGCTTGGGAAAAAGTTAAAAAAAAAAAAAAAAGGAGATTCTGGTTGAAGAACTATACTCTCTGTCACTGAACTGTGTAGCTGTTACTGAAAATTTCTCCTTTCAGCTCCTATTTTTCATTTTTCCTATCTGGAGCCAAATTAAATAAAAAAATATATATGTAATTTGAAGTGTATTTTTAGGGGGAATAGGCTCACTGATTTCAATATGAGTAATAGACAGAAAAGCTCATTCAACAGGAGTGGTAGAATTCAGGTCATAGTCATTCTTGCTGTTCTCTTTCAATTCAAATTCAATTGAAACTGAACAAAAGTGGGATTTCTGTTTTTGCTTCTTTTTTTTTAGATTTAATTCAAGACATAAAATTAACATTGAACTAAAGTGCTTTCTGTGGAAGTTTTATTAAGGATTTTAAAGCAATGCCCAATTTAAATAAAATAACTTGTACTTTCTTGGAAAGCATCAGGAATAAACCTTACTCTCCACGTGAAATCTCCAATAGAAAAGGTGATTGCTTCACAAACTAAAACCTGAAAGATTTCTTTCTAAATATCTCTGAGGAGTACATTGGTTTGATTAATAAATTGGTTTTATCAGGATGATTTAAGACTTTTATTCTAATGCACTACCTAGGTACAAACTCTGTAAATCCAGCATAGAAAAGTCTGTGTAGAAATGCACAGTTCAAGGTTAAGCTCGTTTATTTGTTTTTATTTCAGTAAAACAGGGATGAGGGTGACATAATCAATGTTCAATGTGTCTCTGAAAGAGCCAGGAGGGAAATAAACAGCACAATCATAATAAATAGGGAAGGCAAATGAGACCTCCTACAGTGCCAGTTGACTGGCACATGTGGTATTGAGTGACAGTGCAAGGGCAAAACTTGTAAGTGCCTCTACACCAATCTGGAATCCTAAGAATAAGATGGGGAAATGAGTGCTTGGCATCAAATGACAATACTGGTTTAAGTATCTCAGGGACCTTGTGGAACTTTGTAGGAGATGCTGGTGCTAACTTTCCAGGGATGACAGAGATGTACAGGCACAGTACGTGAAGGATAATATAAAGTGTTAAAGCATAACAATATTATGGGAAAATAGAAAAATACTTGCAGATGGAAATCCCATACGCTAACAATAAAAATGTGGTGCTGTTCTTGTACTGTGGGGTGATAATGATCAGGACATATTAAATAAGATTAGAGAACCTGCAGCTTTAGCATAGGTGGTGATAGTCAGTGATTTAAACTACCTGCATATTGACTGGATCAATGTCTCATCAGGACAAGATGCAGAGATTAAGTTACTAAATGAAATAAATTACTGCTTCCCAGAACATCCTGATTCAGAACCCACAAGAAAAGGCGCTGTTCTGTATCTTGAAGCACAGGACCTGATTCGAGAAGAATAAATGGGAGAGCTGCTCTGTAGTAGTGATCACAAAGCAATTTGGTTCAACATTGTCATAGGAGACTGGCCCAAATAAATCTAGCACACAAATATTGACATGATTCTTGAATATTCAAGACAGGGAACTACATAAAAATGAGGCAATTAATAAAAACAAAACAAAACAAACCAACATAACAACAGAAAGCAGTGTTCTGAAAAGGAAAATGTCTACAAACGCTCTAGAAGCTGTTAAAAAATGGTAATAAAAGCTAATAAAACAATTGTGGATATTGGAGAATATGAAGGATTTAGGCTATAGAAAGTGGTCAAGGCTTTGCACTCCCCTACAATGACATCTCCTGCTGTCACTGGTGGAGAAGTAATACTGGGCTCATGGACCGCAGTTTGATGCAGCAAGGCACCTCTTATCCCAGTTCCCACTGGTCCTCTGGATATGGCTGTCCCAGTAAATTAAACTGTACGAGGGTCTGGTACCTGGGTCCTGGGACTAAAAAATCCATACTGTTAAGCTACTGGCTACTGGGGTTAACCATGGGCMAGGGTTGTTCTCAGTAAGCAAGTTGTACGTGTCCAGCTTCTCATGGGAAGTTGGAAGCATTTAGCTGTATGGATGTCAGCTGTGCCATGTCAGCTGGATGAGCTGTTACATTTTATGTAACATTATAGACAGAGACGCAGAGACTGTATTGCAAAGGGAGCTAATCATGTCAGGAGGGGCGTGATTCTTACTGAGCCACAGCATATATATCAGAATAGGTGCATCAGTATATACAACAGAGAGTATACATATCTGCCAGATCATCCTGCCTAACCAAAAAATTACAAAAAAGTAGCAAAGCTTGAAACTTGAACTACTTTAAAAAAAGAGTAATGAAAAACTGATTATTATTATTATATGATGAACTGTGTGAAATCACTGGATACTTCATTAATGTGCTGTTTCTAGTAACTTTTGTTCACTTTTCCAGTTATTCGCTGAATGAAGGAGTAATGGGGAAATATATTGCTAATTAAAAAACAGAACTGTTTTCTGTGCATAATGAAGCAAGCAATCCATTTGCAGCCACTTCGGAACCAAAAGAAGACAAATAAAATTCCTTTCTTGCCATCCATTGCTGAATCTGTCTTTTTCTGGAGACCTGACTTCTTCAGATTTCACCAGGAGTTAGATCATTTCCAGTACCGTCTTTATTAAACAACCTGTTTGGTTCTATAATGTTTCTGCACTTGAAAATGTAAAACGATCTGTGAAAAAACACAAGAAAAAGTTAAATCATGCTTGAGAATTTAATGCTCTTTATCTAGATAAGTTTAAAATATTTCTGATAATCCAGTGCATCACTACATCTCTTTTCAGCAATGTATTAGACCCACATGATTTCTTAAAAGTCTACTTAGTACTTGAGGTGAAAAAATGTTTCACATTGGTGAAAGCATGCAAAGGATATTGTGGCAACTAAAGTCATAATCAGTCATGCATTTAGGAATATCTGCTAGTCAAAGGTTGCCTAATTTTTTTTTGCAGAAATAGATCCTTTATTCCAGTGATTGCAAATTATTGTGAAAAGAATACATGTCTAGTATTGCAATTGTAGTTGTATCATTTTGGCAAGAAGAGTTAATGCTTAGTTTCTACACTCTTCTGCAGTTAAAAATAAATAAATCGGGAAGCCACCTCTTCTATTCTAATCTGGAAGTGAGGTACCTTCAAGGCATTCAGGGTGCCAGTGTCCTAGAAAGGAATCCAAAGCCCAGAGCTAGGCTCTTAGGCTTGCTGTACAGTCTGAGAGAAGAATTAGGTGTTTTAGAACAGTGGCTCAAAGATCTGCATACTGACCTGGGGAGCTGGGCCATGTGAAACATTGAGCATGGAGATAGTTCTGTCTGCAACCCCTGATACCCTGATTATGATAGCCTGAGATGTCCCTCAGCTCAACCAGTGCCGAGGAGCTGGAGTCCTTCCAAGAGCATGGGGACATATAGCTCCTCTTCCAAAGCACTCAGACGACCTTAATGTTTTCATGTAAACATGGTATCCTGAGGAGGTGAAAGGGGTGGTGGTTGCTTTATCTAAGAGGTTGGAATGAATGCAAAGGAAGAAAGAGCACTAAGTTCAAATGCTTTCTCAGTCTGAGGAGATTAAAGTCKACATTTAGGTTAGTGAAGCAAGTCTATAATCAACTCAGTCAGTAGATCCAGAAAGCTATTCAGCTCATCCTAAAGTAAACAGCCATTTGATCAGCTGAATTGAGTAGGTCTTTGCATACACACAGACCTCTAGTGTCATATGAAAATGTCTTTGGATATCTAAGCTGTCCTTGCAGRGTTGTCACATACAATATAAGACCTGTGGCACATCTGTGCCCTTCCTGAGGAACAGTCAGAGACTGGAGCAAATAGGACACTTGCAGTGCAATTGCACTAGATACCAGATGTGAGTGAGCAGTTGATTTGGGCTCTAGATGCTTACATCAGCTAAGTGAATATAGCCCTAGGTGTCTCTGCTTCTGTGATGGAATGGGGACAGATAAACACCTCCAGAAGACAGTTCAACATGCATTAAAGGTCATCCCATCTTAAGGTAAATTTGTCTCTGATAACATCTATTTCTCTGCAGACTACAAGGTCTTACATCACAAGCCAGTGTTCCTATGCTTCTTTCCAAACTAAAGATGAGATCACTATCATGGAGATAATGTTTATTTTCAAATTGCAGCTGAAAGGAAAATTCCATTATACAGTGTATGGAAAGCACTGAGGTCTTAATTAGTCATACTAATTAAGCTCCAATTCCTGAAGTGAGCAAAGGCACATGCCTGGTAATTTCACCATGTTCTCACTATTTAGCTAGCCCAGTACATATACAAATAATATTCAAGTTCAATTCAATTTGGATATTTCAGAGCTGAATGTTTTTGATAGTTACTGTCAGCACAAATGAACTCTTTTCTCCTCAATTAATTTCCTTTTCTGTTAGAGTTATTTTAAAAAGAGTACCAGACAAAAATCTCTCAGGGAACTGTAGCAACTGAAGTTATACTCCATGAACGCTTAGGTACTATTTGTTAGAGACAGGGCAGTGATGTGCAGTGAATCATGTAGTTTAAGATTATAGCTTCATTTTTTTTTTCACATTACAACCCTGTGAGGTATCCATAAATACATATTTGTTCTCTGATTTTTTCAGATTCTGCCCCCCCCCCCCCCCCCCCCCCTTTTTTATTTCTCTGTATTCATCCCTTCTACCTCCTGGAAGATTATTTAATAATTACGTCCTCCGTATCTTTCTTTTTGTGAGATAAGTATGCATGCATTCCTCTGTGGAAATTCATGAAGAATTAACCTTTCAGTTTCATAATAAATATGCTTTTGAAATTTATTTTATGTGAGCATGTGTATAAAATAAACATTCAGGAAAAGTGAAAAACATCACATGAAATGTGAGCAAGTCTTTCTGGGACATTTTTTTTAACAAAGCTTGGCTTGCATTGATATTTTCAAAGCTTTCGCAACACATACTTCTTATCCAGAAGACCACCCAAACACCTTCAGAATTCTTATTATCACTTAAACACATTTGAAAACTTTAGTCTGTATAACATTATGTATGATGGACATAACAGAATGTACAGAAGTTTACACTAATTTGCTGCAGGTATTGATTATGTCACTGCTAATATCTATGGAGATTCGACGAGTATTGCTGTCCTACAAGGTTAGAGAGTACCATGGCATATTCTTGCCCTTACACCAAAAGGAACAGGTTGAATGTGTCAATACCAATAAATAGTCCTTCAGAACCTAAAATCAGGTGTTCATATCCAAACTGCTGTGGGCTCTGAATCATACTAACTTCTGAACAGTGCCTAGTGAGAGAAAGCTCCTTACTACCAGCCAAAAGTATGCCAGGGTCTGTTCTAGCAATTTAACTATATAGATGACTAAGTCATGGTGCCTGGGACTGTGTCCTGGCACTTCTTGATTTACTGTTCTCGACAAACCTCAAATGTGATGTCTTTGTTTCCATTATACTGATTATCGTTTACTCTTCCCTTCTTTCCTTCCTTCCTTCCTGACATGAGTGCTGATCAGCACTTAGAAAGATAGGTGGGGAAATTTTGGTCTGTTTCTGGGATGACAGTGGGGTGGTCAGCCCAGGCAGCCATAGTATGGACGTCCTAACAGCCTACTGCTGCAGGTGCCCATTCTGGGGTGACCAGACTGCCATGCAGATCTTGGCCTTTCTGACATGGCTGAAGGTGGCAGTGGATGCCCTGGTTGCTGGCTGCTACAGAGATGGCCACAGAGCTGGAACTGCTCTGGGAAGACCAAACTCTTTTCATGCACCCTATTGAGCAGTCAGTAGGTAGCAACACCTTTCTGTGGTTATCACCTTGGGCTGGTTTATAATCACAGTATGGATGGCAGAAGTATTATAGCCCATTAACAATCCCCCGAGCCCCCCACAGCTCTTTTGCTTTCATGTTGAAACCTCCATAGGTGTTTCCTAGCATGAACAATTCTGACGTGATAAGCTGTAACCAATGCATGAGCCTCTGGAGCCATCATAATGTATCATGCCAATAGGACTGCAATGCTTAGGTACTGCATTATTAAATTTTTGATGAAAATTATTTTTTGCACAGCAGGTGCTTTTCTAAATGAAATAATTCCATTGATTTATTTTTTTTTCCCAAGATCCCTAAAGGCAAAATAGCACATTATTGACTAATGATGTGAAACATTTCAGTTAAACTCATGCCCAGATCCCCAATCCCACATACACACACAAAAAAAAGAATCTGTTTTATCTTGGTCAACACAAGAAACACCTGGCCTTTATTTGATTGATTCCTGGTATGTAAATTAGAAGAAAGCAAGCTATATTTATCCTTTCAGATTTTTAAGGTTTTATTGGCAGTTAGATGAAAACACATCTGGAGCTTTTCTGCCAAGTGAAAAGAATAATTCTGGAATTATGTGAATCTAAAAAGCAATCACAAAATAATCTTCATGATAAGATACAGGATGCTACCTTAAAATACTACTAATACAAAAAAACATTAACCCTACTGCCAATTCAAATGCTCAGATTAGTTTAAAATGTGTCTCTCCTCCTTAGCAGGAAAGAAATTCAGCAAAGAACGTGTCTAAGAACAATAGGAACATTAGGGTGCCCTACTGTATTCTCCTTCCTTCGGAGGCTGGGTAATTGTTTTGCTGATCAGGCAAAGAGTCCCAGCTTTTTTGATGATGATTGTCACCATGAGAAAGTATGATCTACCACATTTTCAGTGTGTGAGAAATGAAAATTGTCATGAAATTTTCATAGGACAATTTTAGGTGAACCCTTATCAGAGTTCAGAAAAAAAGGATTTGCAAAACCACTATCTAGTTCTTCTGTTCCTATCTGATTCCACTATGTAGTATATATAAGTGCAGGCACATATGCATATAATCAGTTTAGTTGCACTGTGTTTCCTGATAGTATGGGTTAGCTACTATCCCTCAGATATGCAAAGGGTAACTGGATGAAATACAAGGGTTTACCAGACTAGCTGACTAAACAGTTCCTTYTGCATTTAATCTCTATGGATCCCAGCTAGGTTAAGGACACATTTACATTTAGATATGAATTTCAGCTGCAAGCAGATATGAACTGTTTTCATTTGTGCTAACAGAAATATTCAGAAGTGCAACACAGAGAAGCTAAAAATGACAGTGGTGTTGCGCTTGAGGGAGTAAGCCTTGCCAAGAGGCAGCTATACTGCTTCAGATACGAGATGGTAAGTCCACATTGGTAGATTTCAGGCTGTACGCTGGTCTCTGCTACTTAGAGACCTCAACACCTTATTTGGGACTATGATGTAGACAGCCGTCTAAGAAAATAGATCCCGCACCAGTTCTCGCCTTTGTAATCACTGTGGGATGTAGCTAATACTGAATGTGAAAAGGCTAGGGAGGACGTGATTATTTTTTTAAGGAAATACCTTAAGAGCTGTCCTCCATGCAAGTGTTTTAAGGAAAAAGGATGGAAGGGTTACACAAATGAGATAACTGGGCAGATGAAATGACTTTGAGATCGCTGTTCTTATGAGGTATTTTACCTCAGCTATGTTCAGCTGTAATCTGGGATCAGAGGGTGGTTGAGATTCATATAAAAAACCCTGAACCCTGATTTCTGGCTTCCATGCCCAAACACAAGTTCACAGATCAGTTCACATTCTCCATGGCATCAGTAAACTTTTGTTCACTTGTATTCCTACCATAGACTCTTGTCCTCGGTTTGGAAGCATAATTCCTTGATTAGAAAAGTTTGCTCCTTGACTTCTGAAGTGCTGAACAGCGCTAATGCTCGTTGTATTAAATTTCACATATAAAAGAAGGCCCTGGAGTCGTGAGGAATGAGTAAGTGTACAGCTAGTCAGAACAATTATGTAGTGCTGGAGGCAATATTTGCTGCTTGTTTGTATATATCTAGCTGGAGAGCCCTTATCAAAAACTACTTTACTGAATCTGAAAAGGTTAGGGGATTTTTGGGGGGTTATCTCACACAGCTTCTTCATATCGCCTTAGGTTGTTTAATTCACATCCATAAAGGACAAGTAAGCTATGGAAGGAAAAGATTACAGTGCCCCTGCTAGTTCTAAACAGTGTGTATTTGATTTATTCAGCCCTCTTTCTTTTATTTGAGGTGAAAATCTCATCCAAAGGCTGCTAACTCTCTCTGTATTCCAGATGTTGCCATATCAGCCTAAGTTGCATTTCCCATATCTCCCTTCTCCTATCTGTCAAGTTTATGAAAAATTAGAGCCCTCATACAATCAAAATGTCATCCTCCCCGCCTTCCCAGGCAAGCCTGGCTTTTGATTATGGGTATGCAGTCATGTGTAAACCTCATATTGGACCTCATCAACAGGACTGCTTAAGGACTGTGGAATCTGCTGCATGATATTATTATATCAGGTTTTTATTGAAAAACTTCATGTGCTACAAAAACATTGGGTTTTTTTTCCTTTTAAATGAGATGGTGAACATGTTCTGGGAGGGTTGAATACTTAGCTAAAAGGCAATGTTATGGCGGAGAGATTTTTGACTGTGACTTACAGGTCTGAATCCACCCTGGATCAGTTATGATCAAGAGTTATTAATACCTGATGGTCTTTGGTACTGATTCCCAATAATCAAATGGATTATGTGTTTGTATTTCAGTGGAAGAAGGATATTTAGCTGTGTTAGCTGACCTAAAAGCTCGCTTCTTGTTGCTCAGTTCAGAAAGAGTAGTATTGGCAGAATGGAGGTAACTCTTTAAATGTCTTATTTTCCTTAAGCACCAGGACAACAAATTTATAAGTGTTGACAGGACATGTACACTACATGTCACCCTCCAGCTACATCCTGTGAAACACTTGCCAAGACCTTATAGCAAACTAAGACCTGAAGTAAAAGACCAAAAGTCACAACAGAAAAGTACACAGTAAAAGAAGAGGGGAGGGATAGCACAGTGGTTTGTTTCAACATAAAACTCACCAACAACCTGAGGAAGTGAATCTAGTCCCAACTATAGAAAGAACAGCAACAACAGGAGAAGTGATAAAATAAAACATACAGTTTCATAATGTGCAACTAATGAAATTCACTGGCACAAGTTAACACGGAAGCCAAGATTGGTAGCAGCAACAGGATAAAAATTTGACATGCAAAATCAGATTTCCAAATGTTCTGGTATCTTTGTTTTTCATGAGAGTTGCAAAAGGGATGAAAAGCAGCTGGGTTTGGTTAGCTGGGGGGGTTCTCCAACAGCAGGGAGTCTCACATAAATCACAGATTTGGGTTCTGATGAATAGGGGCTTGGCTGGAGGACTTAGAGGCCTTGGAATCTATAACCAAATCTATATGTCTAAAAGATGCCTATCATGATGCTGGAACTAGGCTGGCATTCAGGAAAGCACAGCTCTATAAATAGAATACAATTATTTCTGGTTAACTTCACCTGGAAAACTCAATGCAACAGAGAACCTGTTCCTTGTATGGCAAACAATGTCAATAATAAGATTGATAAGGCTTTTGGTTTTTTTTTTTTTTTTCATGTTTCCAGGTTTACTATAGCAATTTTGTACCTACATGTTGAAATTTAAAAATCAGGGACTCCCTCCACTTTCACTTTTTATAAACTGCAAAGGTGTGTATTCTGGGAGAAGGAAAGGTAATGGCAAACTGTTTCAATATAAAACGTCATGAAAAATGCTGGCTGCAACCAGAAAATTACATTTATATCATTAGAAACTTACACCAGTACAATGTCACGTGAGTTGAATTTACCAAGTTCTTAGGACCACAGCCCAAATTCTAAAGAATAAATCTTTATTTAACAGCAAAAAAATCCTGTGTCACTTAATACAGCATAACATTGAACACTAAGGAAATTGAAAACACTAGCTGCATGTGGTTTTTCCATCAACACTAGTGTGATAAGAACAGGTTTGGGTCTCTTCTGGCTTACTGTTCCATTTCACCCACCTACCCCTGCATTCCAGGTCAATCCATCTTTTATCATTTCAGAAACTTTTCTGGTTTTAGTTTTTCCATGGTATCCATTACTATAATGTCTAAGTGCTGACCTTCCAATCTGCCTACTTTTAAGAAAGTCTTTGAGAAAAAGGCCAGTTTTTTAACCTCACCTTGTCAATTGGGTTATTTAAACCAGTTAGTCTTAATAGATATACAATACTCTTTCCAAGGCAATAACTTAAATTCTTATGGCTTCATGCCCATTTCACCACATTTTAATTTGAGTGTAGCCTACCAAGTGTTACATGAAATAAGAGCAGGATATTCTTTCCTTTGTATTTAAATATTTCACCATGTCATTTTATCCAAGTAATTTGACTACAGTTTCAGTGCCTTTTACACAATGAGTTCAAAGCACTGGCTGACTCTTAAGAACTGGCTTTTCCAGCAATGAGGTATGTTTTGCTACAGTCTCTGCCACTAGAACAGTTCACTTTCAGCATTCTGAATATAACTGGAAGTGAGATGAGCTCTTTAAATTTAAGTTTGGGTTAAAATAAACACTTTGATTGAGATAATGCTAACAGTCTGATATGGATAGAGATTCTTCTCTTCCCTCACAAATGCTTTTCTCTAATGTTTTTTCATCCCTCTGTTTACTAATAAAAAACTCATTGTATTTATGATCTTGAGTCCAGACTTGACCTGTAATATAGGAAGGGGAGGAAAAAGAATGAGACACTATGGAAGAGCTAAAAGATAAATTCTACGTTTATTTCCAGTCTACCATAAAGAACAGTAGTCAGTCTTATATACTTAGTCTTTCAGTGTCTTGGGATTATTTTATGTCATATATTTGTAATGAACAAAAACAGACTACAGAGCATACATGTACCTGCAGCCTACAGAATTAGGCCATTAGGTCATAAGCAGGCAGATTGATCATGACCTAGACCTGAGTAAAAATGCTATTTATGTACCTTTACTTGGTGAAATAATGTCTTTGACTAGACTGTGACTGCAGTAGTGATTAAGGTGGTAACATCTCATCAGCAAGTCTAGATATAACTCCCTAAAAGAAGAGTATGCTCAGCATTTTCCAGAATGAGAAGACAGTAGATCATTGTAGACACTTATAATTATTAGGTTAAGCTCATGAATAAAGATTTTTTTTTATGGACCAGAAATCAGCAATAATTGCCATAAACCATTCCATAGCTAATGCAGAAAAAGCATTGATTCTTTATGATGGACTTCATGGTGGACTATCCATCATGCAAGAAGAGTTGATCATAAACAGTAATTCGAAGAACAAACTTTCTGAAACTCTTTTACTGGTAATGTAAGTTAATAGAGGCTCTCTAGGTGTCTGCCAAAGGAGGCAGAGCTGTCTCAAGCCTTCTTTGCCATGTAGTGAGGAAGACAAAATTTAATTTTGCTTCAGTGGCAGAACAGCTTCTTCTAGCCCACGGAAAAACAGAACTGAGAGGGGACCAGCTTGTTCCAGGAGAGGGCGAGAGGTGTTAATAACAGCTGAAATATTCCTTTCTTTGTACCCCCTCTTTCCCTGAGATGAGGTTTACCTCTTCCCCAGGCAATCATCTATTTCTGTTCCTGCATTAGAAGAAAGTCCCCTCCCCTCTGGAAGCCCACGTTTCCTTCCTACACATCTTTGCCTGCTGTAGAGAGGAAAATGAGATAAGGCCAGGGAAAGAGAGCCAGAAAGAAGAGTAGCATGGCAATTACTGATGGTTACTAAGTTGCTAGAACTGAAGGCTCCCCTACAAACCTGACTGAAAGGGACATATTTATCTCTGTGTCCAATAATGCATCAAAATGTGGAAATGTAAGGATGTCTGATTGTTTTTCATTACTACGCCACTGAAATATTAGAACATTCTCATCTTGACCATTTCCAAGTTACCATGAAACTGATCTGGGAAAGTCTGAAAAAAAGGTGCCCCACACTATCAAGTAATTTGAAGTTTGACAGATTTGGTAGTACATACTTCAGGTAGCATTTCTTTGCCTAAATGTAACAAAAATATTTGCAGCTAATGTGTAGTTCATTTACTTATTTTGTGTGCTGGAAAACAGATATTAGTTCTTTCTTTTCTTCATCCTCTAGAAAAAAAATCAGAATTATAAGACACATTTCATCACTCTTGAATAGATGGGCAAATTAAGGTACATCCTCACAAGATAGTTGTTTCTTACTAAAGTTGAAGGTTCTTTCAATGTTTTCTGACTGTTAGAAAACAGCTTCTTCAATTTTGTAGTTGCAAACATTCCTCAGTTTTTTTTAAGGCTTTTAAAGAATTTTTTCCTAAAATGGAGAGATGTAGAGACACTTTCTTTGATTAAGTTCTACTTATATCTTACATCAGTGTGAGAAATATGATACATTTAAAATTAAAGCAACTTTATATGATATAAACAGAAGTTCATGACATAATCCATTAACAGAAATGTAAGTGACAACAAGGAATTTATGCTAAATTATTTGTTCTCATGTGTAACTCTTAACTAAAAATATATTCTGGTAAAACAGAAAAAAATGGAAAGGGATTTTATTCAGTACTGTAGTCTTAATTATCCAGCTTGATGTTTTGGTTTCAGTGATCAAAACCCCTCAATTCAGTCACTTTACCATGAAAAAAAATATTGACTTATCTAGTGTTGTAAAGGGTTAAATTTTTTTAAAGCTTGGGTAGGAACTGTTTGCTTGGAAAATATTAGCTAGTCACAGACATGCTACAATTTTTTTTGTGTTTTTCAGGATTTCCTATTAGGAAATGGCATAAAACTCTGCCTTCAGAATTGAGTTATCCAAATTTCTTAAAGCCTGTGGGTTTTTTAAAAGAATTCCCACCTAAAACATAATAGTGAAAATGTTATTTTTCTTGTTGTGTATGGAGACAGACAGTTTGCAAAAAAACCCCCAAAAACCTGAAAGGAAAAGATATTTTAGTTAAAACTGCTTTTCAAATTAAAGTAAATTTCAAGTAAACAATTATGGATTGTTTTTTAAGAAACCAAAAATATTTCAGCTGAAGCTTATGACTGTTAAACTGTACATTTTAGGGCAACAGAAAATGACACAAAAATTTGGAAGGAATTTTTTTCTTTTAAAATGTTCCTAAATAAAATATTTTTTCCTTATTTTTCATGTAGTTTTCATTTATTTCAATAAAATCAAAATGGGTCATCTTAGACAAATCAACTTTTCCAAAGAGAGAAGAAGAAGAAATAAATAGGAGCGAGAGAAAGGGAGGGGGGGGAGAGAGAGAGAGATTTGAAATAGCACAGGCCGTGGTAGCCTGTAGAATAAGTAGCATTGCCGATAAGTGGACTACTAGGACAGGGGCTGAGAAAAGAAGCAGCAAATTAGAAACTGATTAGGTGTTTCCTAGTTGCATAAGATAAAGGAAACAAAGAAATGATCTGGGAACTATTAGTCTTTGTGTTGTTTTACATTTTCTGCTGAAACAGGGATATAGAACTGTGAGTAGTCATGTAGGTGCATTGGGCTAAAACCCACTGTTCTGGAAAGTAATTTTTTTTAGGGAGGTAATGTTGGGAATCTCATGGAATCAGACACAGAAAAGTCTTTTCCACAGACTTTTCCTCTATCTTTGCTTGGTTATCTATTCACCCTTATGGATCTACCRAAGTAGTAACTGCAACATCAGACATCTCATTAATACTTTCTACAAAACCAGCTACAGCTGTGCTACGTACCAACATCTCAGCTGTGGAGATTTATGATGTACTCATAACAGCTACACAGTGGGCTATATTGACAGCTGTGTCCTCACCTGTAGATCATTTAGTGTGCAAACCTTACCAGAACACAAGAATTCTCCTTCTCCAGTCTTAGCCTAGAATCATATTYAGTCTGTCCAGGTATGAAGTCTCTTGCATGGAAACAAATGAAAGTCCTACTCTAAGGATTGCTCTAATGAACTAGAACTATAGCCACCTTGCTGTGCAGGTATTACTGCAGCCTTCTGCAGACTAAAGTTACATGCCATGCGCTGGCTTGTCGACAGATTGAAGACCTTATTGTGAGGGTAAGGAATTCAAGAATACCTGGTCTGTTACGGACATCTGATTAATGGCTATTCAGCTTAAGAGCCGAAGAGAAGAGACAGGAAAAGAAGTAAATTAAACACTCAGAAATGCAAACCTGAACAATGGCAGATAGTGGAAACAATAACAGAGGGTTTTAGATCATGGACTGATAAGCCATTGAAAGAACCAGTCCAAGATAACCTGATGATACTGAGCTGGAACTTTGTAAGTGATGAGAAAAAGGGGAAGCAAGATTATGCTGAGTCCTACTGGAAAGAGCAAACTTATGTGATATTTGAGGGCTTGAAGGATTGTGGGAAATTTGTTATGGGATGTTAGAAGGGGGCTGTGAGGGTGTGCAAAACTTGTTATAGAGTGTTCAGGGGAAGGGGCAAATGCTGGGGAAAGGGGGAGGGGGGGTGTAGTTGGAGTGGATCAGGAAGGAACAAATGTGGGAAAACGGAGAGGAGAGTGGATAGAGGAGACGGGCAGTGTGAGTGTGTGAGCATATTTGCTAGTGAACTTTAGGAAGCTGGACTAGCCTGAGAGTAGAAGACCAGCTTCTGTAAAGAGCTAACGTGTGAAATCTTAGGAGCCAGAAATGGATTCTGGGTGGATGTCAAGTCCATGCTAATATTTATAGATCATCCAGAAATGACAGCAAGCTTGTGAATCAAGCTTGTTGCCCTCGTGAGCTTTAATCTTCATTGTCTGGAGAAGAGGAGCAAGATGAGGCTGTCCGTGGCATTCTCTATTGTGTAAGTGCTGTTTGCGTTAATGGGGATGCCAGTAAAGGCCTTGCTCTCCTACTTGCGTTACTGTGTGGCCGGCCGCATTTGTATTCTGTGCGTGTGTATTTGCATCTTTGGAATATGCACTCAGCCCTTCCACTGGCCGGACCTGGAAATGGGGCTGAGCAGCTAACAGTCTGGGAAAAAGAAGTCCCCAGGGTCTTCAAGTCCACTGAAGCTGGCTTCTCTTAGCACTTAGTGCTGATCTGCGGGAGTGTACTCCCTTTTCATTCAGTCTTTAATACCTCTGCTGAAGCACAACTGGCTGTCAACTGAGTGGCTGAACGAGTCAGGAAAAGATGGTATCTCTCAGCCAGGTTGGGCGCTTGTCTTCTCTCGAATCCACTTGCGGCTAACTGATTGAAGCCCTGAGTAAGTCCCTGAATGAATATGGTGAAACCTTTTTTTCAGTTTCCATTTCCACATAACCACTTCCCTCTCCGACCATAAATACAGTGTAATAGAAAGAGTTGTGAACACACTAACTTTTCCACTACAAAAGGTTTATATCTCTTTCTCCTTACACACTTGACACTGGTCACTGTCATGGAGACAATAGTAGTCTAGTTAGGTGCACAGTTTGATCAGAACATCCTCTCCACAGGAGGAACTCTTACTGGTCTCCTGAGCAGCAGCCCCCCAGTTTATTGTTCCCCCCCCTCCCCTCCAAAGCCGTGGTGCTGCCCACCTCTGATCTTTTTGGCCCTTCTCTATGCCTGCCTGGGACACCTTCTCACATTCCTGGTCTCTGCTTTCTTGATGTGGGTCTCAGCAGCTTGTGCCCCTCGTGCCTTCCAAGATATATTGTATGGGAGGAACCCTCCTCCTTCCCTTCCTGGGAATGAACCTTTCTTAAGCTATCCCTGAACTGGGGAATGGGGCAGAGAGTATAATGCATCCCCAGGGGAAGGAGCACAGAGGTAGTAGGGTCAAACCATTACAGGGAAATAAACAAATGAAATGACTGGATCTATGTGGTTCCAATCATGAATATCCTAGACTTTGCTTTATTTATTTTTTGAGTGCTTTGTGCTCATCTATAGTTTATAGTCATTGTTTGCATCTAATACTAAACTGCCACCCCATTGGATCTGCAACGTTTAAGCTAGCAAATTACAGTGGTGTAACAGATTGTATGACATGGCAAGTCTTGACCTTTAAATAGCAGCCACTTTAAGAATTCATTGTTTGAAAATAAATTAATGTGAATGCTGAAATGTAGAAGAAATGAGATTAAGCAATTTAGTCAAAAGATGACAGTCTTTTTACTTTTTGTTTTCCTTTTTTTTTGTCTGAGTCTGTTCTGTGGCCACTATTTGTTGACACCCAGGCTGTTGAAGCTCTTTTTTCTATCTTAAGGAATATTAATTACTGAAAATGAGTACATAGACCTGCAGTTTCTATGAAATCCTTTAATCTGTACTYTGGGAGTACATTCTATTATAAATGCATGCACACAACATTCACTGACATTAAAAGGAGTTACTGGCACTCACTGAGTAGAGAATAGATGACACGGTTGCTGAATAAGTTACTCATCATGTCTTTCAAATGCATGAAATTTCATTAAAAGATTCTTTAAGGGGAAGAGTTAAGAACACAGAAGAGAAGCTAGCATTTTTATTCAAAGGAAGTTTGGCATTTATCTAGTGCAGATTCCTTATCTGGTCATACTAAATATATTACCACAGATGATATTTCAAAACAATGCAAAGTCACAAGCTACTCATTTATATACTCCATGTAGACCTGTGGATGTTGCAGCACTTCTAAGTTTTATGGATAATATAGGTTTTATGTCCTAACGTGTAGGAAATTAATAGTCACAGTGGTCTGAAAAGCGATGACTTCCCTGATAATAATGATAAAAGGATTGAGGACTTGATGGATGGATGTACCTAACCTAGTGGAGGTTAATGATGGTGCTCCCAAAAGATTTGAGTTGGTAGTGATAAATTGAAGATGACCTGCAAAGATAAAGTACAGATCCCATTAACCTTACCAGAGCCTCCCCCCTATAGAAGAACTAGATCAAAGGGTGCATTGGGTGCTTTCTTACCCCCAAAATAACAGATTGTTTTGTGTATTGTCCAGTGGCATCCACTTCTGATGCAGTTGATTAGTTCCTCCTCAGAGTAAACTACAAGTACAAATATCTATTATATGGTGGTTAAGTCTCTAACAGTGAAGATTAACTTTTAATGGCAGGGCTTAACAGAAAAACCTCTGACAGTTTTGGGGTTAGGTTGCAGTGTACTGCCGGGTTCATTAGAGCAGTGATGCTCCTGCTCTAATAGCAAAGTAACAACTTATGTAAAGGACTATACTAAAAGGGAGAATCATGTTGGCTCTCCCCAGCTGCATGATACCGTACAGCCAGACACCAGAGGCCACATGATGAACAGAAGGAAGAGAGGCAGAGAAGCAACACAACTGCATTTATTTTGGGGGCTTTCTGTGAGAAGATGATAGAGAAAAATAATATATTCCTGTCAAATTGCTCATTGTTCTAAAATGTTTTTTATATCCAAAGTACTGTTTTAAACACAGCCCTTGGTGGCAGTTAATATTTGTCACTACTTTGAGAAGCAAATATCAAATAAATTGATGATTTTAGACCAATTTTTCAGGACAGAAGGTCCACGCTGCAAAAAGCAATAAATCTTCTAGTGCACTTTGGCAATGTTCTGGAGAAATCAAAGATCTTACAGGCCCATAAGACTGAATGGYCCTTTTAACCTCATCCTCTCACTGTATATTGAACTAATAGGTGGATAGGGAAGTGTGAGGAAGCTTGCATTATCTGTATCCCTATTGGGATTGGGTTTCAGTTGCTGCAGCTGTCAGTATGACCTTTTTGTTGAATTAAATTAGCTTAAACCCCCTGTTTTTCAAAGTCTAGCTTTGCTTCATACAGTATTTGCATGAACGCAGGGGTGATTTTTGCATATTACATTTTAACAGTTAATTTTTAACACAATTAATTTTAACAAAAGGTAGGGGAATAGGTCAGAACACAGAAAGGACAGGTTAAAGAATATTAAATAACTTAGATGTAGCCAAGTTGTCAAGATCTGATGAAATTAACTAAGCCAGAACTGTCTTTGAACCATTAGTAATTATGTTCAAGAACTCTAGGAGGACAAGCAGAGTCCTACAAGACTGGAGAAGGGCAAATACAGTACTATGTTATAAAAAATGGGGGAAAAAATAAGACAGAAAGGAAAAAAGTTGAGCTATAGACAAGCCAGCCTAACTTTGGCACCTACAAATATATGATAACACATTTTTAAACAATCATTTTATGAAAACCCAGAGAAGGCAGACCTGATTTTGCTAAGAACAAGAGTGCTTGAACCCCACCACATTCATTCCTGAAGAGGGCAACTATGAAACATAGGATGGAGACATATGTAGTATATTAGCAAGATTTTTCACATGGTCAAAATATTCTAATACTGAAAAAAAGAAAATGTAGTCCAGGAGAAATTAGTAAGATATGGTTACGTTAATGGTTTGTTACTGAAGTAGGAGAGAATCTTATTTATAGGAGGCTATTCCAATGTGATGCTATCCAGTATTTTTGTTTACCAACTAGGACAGCAAAGCAGGGAATATATTTCTTTGTGGATCACAAATAATTGCATTTGGATGAACATTTTATAAAGTAGGGACTTTTAAGGATGGAAATGAAATTGGAGATGGTCCTAATGAAAAGAGAACCATCCAAAGTATATCAAAAGAAATTAACTGAAGACCAGTTTGAAGTAGTGCAGTTAAGAGCCATATCTCTATTGCAAAATTACAAAATTACCCTGCATAAAATATACAGTGTAATGAAGTACATAGGCAGTTGATGTTATGACTTTCTTGTAAAAATAGGTAAACTACATGTAGGTATTTATTTACCAAAGTGTAGTATGTAACACAAGAGGTAATTTTTACATTTCCTTTAATATTTATTCAGCCTATTCTATTTTATGTTCTATTTTGGGCACTGCATTTTAAGAGACTAATATCAGTAAAACAGAAGCTCTTTAAAAAAAAAAAAAAAACAAACCATCAGAAATGAGCAGAGACTTAGAAAATATGGTCTCTGAGAAATGGTTGAAAGAAAAGATCATGCTGTAGAGAGGAGAAAGATGGCTTCAGATATATTGAAAGTGATGATAAAAACAACAGCGGCCTGTTGCTGTATGTAAGTAATCTCCCAAGCACTGGGTTTTATGCGGAAGGTAGAAATCCTTCTCACAGGTAGTTCTTGAARACAGGCTAGATGTGGTTTTGATCTTACCGCAGACTAAGTTGATGAACTACGTCGCTTCCCGAGTTTGTCAGTCCTGTTGTGTTTTCTGTGACTGCATTTCATCCAGGCGTGTACTGCTGTGAACTGATACATTCTTGGAATACGCTATTCTATGCTATTTTTTCTTTCAATTCAGTTACTGTTACAATTTACACACATCACATTATATTAGATAAATTTTGGACTCCTCACAAACACATTTCTAATTATCTCAAAATACTGTGTATCAGCAATATTTTCAATGAGTTTTGTTGTCTATGGTATATAATTAATCTGAACTAAATARTTTTTCATTCAGAAAGGCTACGCCGCTTCCATTGGAATTGACTCGGTGAGTATTATCTATTGGTCCTTAACTAGGCAAGATAAAATGGCCAGAACTATTCCTATCGCTCATTTCTCTCTTTACTTCCACTTCAACTATTTGATATTTTCTTAATTCTTTCAACAAACAAAAATTAGTACAAAGTAAGAATTGGATATCTTTTTGTTAGCCTTCAGAATACCTGCTGCAGTGAAGTTTATAAGTGGTTGGGCCACATTAACTTTGTAAACATTGAGGACTTTTTTCATCAGTTGTGTAGATTTTAGGAGGAAAACCATAAAGAATACCACTGATTTGGAGAAGACAAGTGCAGTTTATAGCAAGCCTTGTCAAATTGATGTCYTCTGAAAATGATGCCAAAACACAGGACTGAGTATTCAAATTCAAACAGTGTACTTTTAGATAATTCTCATAACTGGGCATCAGAGACACTGAGTTCATGAAACCAGGTGCTTATAGGAGAAAAAAATATGTAGCTGTTAATCCCATGCATTTTCATATCTCCAGATGCTGAAAAGAGTTTACACAGGTAACTGACATCACAGATTCTGTTAGACTGCTGTGTTTGTACAGGCAAAAATTGTAGTGATATAATAACCACTCATTTTTGTTATGATAACTATTTTATCTTATTTTTTGCTAGCTCTTTTCTGTAAACAAAAGTACAATCATACTCAGACACTCTCCCTGGGAGCCTTGGGGACAGGGATAACTGAAAAATTACCTTGTTATAGAATAATTCTAGAAATTTAGACTTAGATTTTTATGCTGGATGTTAGCTTTCAAACTAATAAAGGACTAAATATTTGCTTTTGCTTTTCATTAACACTGACATAACCCCATTGCGAATGATGCAAATGTTACCAAATGCCACTGAATGAATGAATATGATAGAATGAACCCAGTAGTGTAAATTATATTCATTGCCATCTGAACTTTGTTTTCCATTTAAACAAGGCTAAAATCTACTTTTCATAGATACAAATACAATCAAACCTTGAATGTTGCAAACATTGTCAGTGTATAGTAAAGGGCAGGAAAGCTCAGATGGTAGTTGAGGTAAATCATTCCACTCTGAAAGCTCAGGATCCCAAAATTTAGATTACTAGTCTGAATGCAATGATTAATCCCATAAKAAATAATCCGTAGTTTAACCATATTACAAAAAATGTTTTGGAAAAAAACCCACAAAACCTTACAGCTACAATAACTTTCTTATCTATGTTGCTTTTATAGCTACTTTGCAGAAGGAAAAATAACTAAAGAAACCCACTAAAATATTTAGAAGAAATATATTTAGAGTGCAGGAACATATAACATAAATTTTCAAGAATCTTGGGTAACTGTTTTATCTGTATCACTGTAAAGTGGAACAAAAGATTCATATATGTTATATATTGACACATTTACACAAGTAAACATTMTGTATTTCAGAGAAAACATTGCAGGCTACATTGTTGACAGAACATCATTAGTGTGTATGAAGAGGAAGAGGCAGTCTACTCTACTCATTTTAGCCTATGGAGCAGATGCAATTTGGAGAGTCRGGATAATACACCATATTTTAATGGGAAAACAGGAAGTGTTTCCCATTCATATGGAACAAACAGCTAGCCCATTCTTGAGGGAACAGAAGTTCCTTATGGGTTATTTCACACAAAGTGATAGGGAAAATTTAGCTCTATTAACCAAAATACCTTCTGCAGTTTGGCACTTTTATGTTATCAAATAACAACGTAYGATTGTGTCTTGCCCTCCAAGTAATTATCAATTTCAGCCCCTATATGGTACATGTAATTTTTATACTTACTTTACATCTTTAAAGATTAAGGGATACAGGAAATTTTCAGGAAGCCAAGTGGAAATGCCTTTTGTAGCCTGTAACACTTAGAAACAATTTATCAATAATGCTTATTCTATATGTCTGCACAAATTTATCCTCTTTCAAATACAAATCCTCCATAGTCTCCATTTTGATTTCTTTTTAGGTTAGACCCAGCAAATTCCTCCACAAAAGGCAACTCAAGGTCACAATCCTCCAAGGATATTTTTATCAAATCTATCCTTCATAAAGCTCAAAATGTATAAAAGCATTATTGAACAAATAAGAAGCAGCATCTCTTTTAACAATTACTTGGCTCCATAATGAAATTTTGCAAACTTTTCRCCTTTAACTCACTCTAACAAATTCATGCCTGCCAGAAGTGGAATTTTCCTTTATTTAATTTTGCTAATTTCTCTTGAACAAATCGGGRAAGGAGACGTGGTGGAAGGCGAATGGATAGACAATGCAATATGCAAAACCCAAAAGGCTGAGGGTAAAACCAAATAAAATGAAATCACCAAATAGATAAATAAGTTTTGCATTAGAAGATTAAAAAAAAAAAAAGCTAGCAGCCTAACTCCAAGCCCAAATTGAGCAGCTCATAAAAGCATTAACACAGAGGCATATGTGATACATAAAAAGTACAGTATTCAAGAGAGATCAACACCAGATGTGTTTGTTTAATAGCTCAAGCAATTAAGATGTGAAACAGACAGTCTTTTAGCCTCCTTAATGTTGCTGCCATCCTCATGTTGCTTTGCCTTAAGTTGGTTCCCTGGAGTAAATGACTCCAGCGAAGATAACAGCTGGGTATTTCTGGGTATATTCTCTTTCCTTATGGCCCAAGCAGCTTATTGGAGCAGATTCCTGGTGCTCAGATCTGTCCATAATKAATCATAAAAAGGTGAAGTGCCCATCCATCTTGAGTCTTCAATAAATCTGGAGTTAACATTTTATGGATGCAAGTGGGCTTATTCTGTGTCAGGGAACAAAAGTTTAAGATTGAGTTGTGAATAAGTAGGTGTATTTTATTTGACTCTGGCCTCCTGTCTTCCTATTGGCATTGTTATTTAACTTGTAATACACTATTATTCTGCTCAGTGACATGTTTTCCTGGCACTGCTGCTGATGTACTTTAATTTATACAATGCCACTTTCAATGTTTTGCCTTTTGGTCTGATTTTAAGATCTCAATTTCTGTCCCCCAGGACGATGAAAATCAATGTTTCATAACCTAAGCAAACGCTCAGACTAATTCTGGGTACTAAATGCACATAATTAATACAGCTTCAGTGTACTTAAGACAAAGTGATTACACAGCCTTTATATATATACGCATAGCATCAGGCTAAGTTTCAGTTGTGTTACTCAAGCACAATGTAGATGTAAAAGAAGAGAACAATCATAACTGTAGAGGTTACTGAGACAAGGATGACACCAGCTATGTACTAGGGGTTCAATCTCTACTACTCTAACTAGTTTAGATCTGAGGGCAAGTTACCATGGGCGATATAAGCTATTCCTTTCTCCAATCAAGCCAAGAAGCACTGAAAAGCACCCTACTCTGTGAAGCCTTTTGCTGTTTGTAAGCAGGATGTCTCTGAGAACTTGGTAATCCCTCAGTCTTCATCTTTGCCTAAACAGAGCCAGAATTTAGCCCTTAGCAAGAATATATTGACAGATGTTAAAGACCTTGATGTTCCTCTGCTTTCAGAAAGATGTGCTAGTCCTCTGGGGACACAATGTAATTTTAGTTGAACAAAAAGGCATGTCTTGATTAGAGCTGAGCTAAAAGCAAACCTTCACATTTCCCACTTTGTCTACACTGTTACACAGAAGTTTGTTTTTGTGCTTCTTTATTCCTGATAAGCTTAGGATTTTTCTCCAGAGTCGTATTTCTAAGCCCATCTTGCCCTGCTACATGTTCCTCTGTCCTCTGATACCTTATTTTCATGGATTGTGTATGCATTTGGAAGTCTTATCCTAAAAATGGTCTGCATTTTGCAGTGGAAATGCTTACTTTTTGTAAATGAATTTCTTTTTGACATATCTGACAAAGAGATTGCATGGTTTTATTAACTAACTCTCTGTAATTCCACTGCATATTTGAGAAATTTAATGTATTCAGTTAAAGCAGACTCCCTTGAGTGTTTCCCTTTATTTTGTAAGACTACAGGAAAGACCAGCCTTGACATCTTGTTAATCTATAAACCCCCCAGACACTTAACAGTTGCAAAGGCTGCTGATAGAGAAGTTATCTAACATGATTATCGAGACAGTAATATTTATTATCTTGAAAGACTTCAACAGCAACATAGATCGTGTCCCCATCTGCCTACTGAAATTTTCATGAAGGTTTCCTTCCTTCAAACAGTCTGACTCACACATTCATATATAGCTTTTTTTACTTGAATGCCTGAACAGGACATGGAACACAGTTGCCTCCACAGTAACAATGAAATTTTTAGTCAGCAGAGAAGACTTCTGAATAATGGAGGAAAAACTTCCATAGGTGAAAAGAGAGATACCATGGACCTTAATGTCATGAAAAATAAGAAAGAGCATCAAATTGATTACATTCAGACTGAAAACATCTTTTGCTTATTTTTCATGCAGAAGTTCCTCACAAATGCTGATGTTAAAGGATCTGTAGGTAGGAGAAAATGTATATGGCTGGGCAACTGATGACCTTTATTCATTGAAAGTGAGGCTTTTATGTCCATCTACTTCTTGTGATGTAGAATGGGGTCACCTGGATCATTTGAGTATCTCAGGCAGCCTCATTAATCATGACTTCAGATATCTGTCTTGATTATTTCAGACCAATATCTCAGCAATAAAACCCAGAGCAATAAAGAACATAGAATGACATTAAATTTCAGATATTTTTAACCTTATGTACATTTAAAAAAACTAAACGAATGCCCTAATGCTTAACCAAAACATTATTAATTTATTTTTTATCCTAACCTGAAATATATCACAAATATTTCCCATTGTAGACAACARTATCATTTAATTCCAGCTCTAGAAAAAAAGTCAGAAAGAGAAACGGTTAACACTTTTTCACATTTAATTCCTGCTCATATGTTAAGGGACCATGAATAATGAGACCCAGAAAGGGGGGTAAATGGAAATACTGATGTGAAGCTGTGTATCTACATTTCATTCAGAGGAGGTATTCCTGGTTACATCACTTTGGGATGTGGACCACTACCTAGAAAATGCTCAAAATGCAGAGCACATTTCCTTATACCCAGGAATTTCTTATCAGTTTGACAATAATGCAATATTAATATGAAGTGATGACACTTGCACTGTGCAGTGCTATTATGCCTTCAAAATAATATTTACACAAAAATTAAACTTCATTTAATTTTACAGGAAGGAATATTTTATAGATGTGTGTGTATGCATGTCTAGGCAAAGCACAATATGGGACTTAAGTTTGTTTATTTTCCCACAAATTAAAACCAAGGCAAGCAAACTTGTGTTACCGGAATAAGTTCAGATTGTAGCCTGATCAGGCTACAGAAAATTTCAGCTGAGAATATTGCACCTGTCAACTGCTTTTCATTTCAGGGAATTAATCAAGCTGGCTGTTCAGAGAGTTTTTGAGAATGTTCATTATTTCAGCTATTAATTTTTAAAAGCAGCAAATGTTGCAAGTCAACAGCTTCCATAAAAATTGATTTATTGTGCAATTTACTTCATGCTACTGGAAGGAAAGAGAAGGGTTTGTATATCTGCAYCTCAAATACTGTGTTCAGTTTTGGGCCCCTCACTACAAGAAAGACATTGAGGTGCTGAGCGTGTCCAGAGGAGGGCAACGAAGCTGGTGAAGGGTCTAGAGCACAAGTCTTATGAGGAGCGGCTGAGGGAACTGGGACTGTTTAGYCTGGAGAAGAGGAGGCTGAGGGGAGACCTTATTGCTCTCTACAACTACCTGAAAGGAGGTTGYAGCGAGGTGGGTGTTGGTCTCTTCTGGCAAGTAACTAGCAATAGGACGAGAGGAAATGGCCTCAAGTTGTGCCAGGGGAGGTTTAGATTGGACATTAGGAGAAATTTCTTCACGGAAAGGGTTGTCAAGTATTGGAAGAGGCTGCCCAGGGAAGTGGTKGAGTCACCATCCCTGGAAGTATTTAAAAGACGTGTAGATGTGGTGCTTAGGGACATGGTTTAGTGGTGGACTTGGCAGTGCTAGGTTAACAGTTGGACTCGATGATCTTAAAGGTCTTTTCCAACCTAAACGATTCTATGGTTCTATGATTCTATGATCTACTACTCCCCGTCTCAATTTTCTAAGGCAGCCGCTGTATGTGAGTATATATATTTTTTAAGGAAAATTATTTAGCTGAAAGTAATGGTTTTTGCATTTTTTTTACACCATTGTGGATGGGTAAGATTTGGCTGCTTGCAAGAACTGCAGAATTTACCATTAAAGAGAATGAGAAACAAAAGCAATTACATAGAGAAATAGTCACAGAAGTGTAATCTGAAACTGGTGAGGTCTCATTGTAAGACTGCATTAGGCATCAATATAGTTCTCTAGGCTTCAGTATCAGTGAAATCTATTAAGCRCTATTCCTTTATAATGTGTATTTGGTGTATTTATATGTGGGTCCCATAAAGACAAGTTTTACATCATTTAGGCAAACTTAGCTAGAGGGAAGCTTCTGTTAAACACGTGACTTAATGAAGCTTCTTGCTGCAGACTCTAAGTGTCCTGTTTGTGTTGGAGGGGAAAGATATCTCAAGTTTAGAGATTTGGTCTTATCAGACACACTAATTCACAGTGTCCGAAGTATCTGAAATAAGGCCTTTATGCTAAATATGGTTTACAGAATGGTGCAACACAGTCACCTGGTACAAAAGTACATCTTGTGACCAATTTCAGCCCCTGGTATGTAACACCTTCTGTATAGCAGTGGCTAAAAGCCTGGTCCCAGTGTGATTTATGGGAATTCAGTTAGGGCTAGGATTCGACCTCTGCTTCTTTAGGTGATGCAGTATAGCCTTGGCTTGAGGGCTTTGTCATTTGCATGTCCATGGTAAAAGTGACAGACAGTGAGGAGCCCTGCTATTTTATACAAATTAGGTTCACTGTGGGGATCCCTTCCCTGAACAGCAGATATAACACACAAAGTCCATGCTCCTGTAACACTGATCTGACTGGAGAGCGTTACACTTGACCTGCTTACGCAAGGGTCCAAAGGGGAAAAAAAAACYCAACGAACCCAACTGTTCCAATAGATAACTCCTGAACAGATTTTCTAAGAGATTTAGAGGGAAATGCAGACTTGTAGTAGAGCACAGACCTTTGAAAAGGTTATTAGTAATTCAAAAGAGAGACATAAATCAGCATGGAAGTCTTGACCATCCAGGTAGAGGACATTACACAGTTCATGAAAATGCCCAATACTATTAAAGAAATGGTAGATATTCTTAGTCCTTAAAGATTCTAAAACTGTGGATCTGAGGTTCAAAGATCTACACTAACACAATGAGAAAGAAAGACCAAATAACATTTTTATAGTGTTTGTCTGSTTGATAGCTTTGCTCAGGAAAATATTAACTTACTTTGACCTTTCATATCTGAAATATAGTCCAGATTATGAAATGAGTAACATTGCATTTACTCTGACTGGAGAAATCCAGAGTGTGGGGACCACTATTTGTTTTACAAATCCTTTTTATATTACATATCTAAATATTCCACAGATAAAAAAGAGATGAGAGATCGCTCACATATACTTTTTAAAAAGAAGACAGTGTGGGATGATATTTCCTGAGCAGTTTTACAGGAGAGAGCCACAAAAGAAACTAAGGCTTTTATGTACACATTTCCCATGCAGTATTTTTACTTCCCATTAACTTCTTATTAATAACATAAAGTCCCTAAAAAACAGAGAGSTTAGGCTGTTACAAGACCTTTATAGAACCATTCATGTGTCTTAGCTTCAGGCTTTCATATAACCCTTGGGTGGGCATTCAATGACACCAAAACACACCTGTAGGGGGCTTGTGGATTAAGTAATAAGTGGCRAGTCTCCTGTTGGGACATTGCTCTTATCATTATCATCTAGATCCTCAAAAATATTCAAGCTGGTAATGATTTTATGCTACCTACTGTGTAAGATTTCAGCTTCAGTGTAACATTTAATAAAGCATTATCTGTGGAGTTCAGTGGTGCTGTATCAATAAGAGTTGCCTTTAGAAGACTTTGTGAGGCTGAGCAGTGGTGGCTGTGTAACACAAACATGGGAAATAATGAAATAAAAACAAGCTGTGTGATATGCAGAGATAAAATTTCACTGCAACTAATGAAGAAAAATAATAGCAAAAGGAAAAATATTGTAGAAACAGAATGCAAACAAAGCAATAACAAGAAAGACAAATAACAAGATCAAACTAAGAAATTAATAACAAACAATAAAACAATAACAAATAATGAACAATAACAAATTAGACTTCAGAAGTAGTCAAAGTGAGAAATAAAGGAAAAGACCGTATTATATGAGAAGCAGATTAGTCCTGTGTGCTCTTGGGATCAACAACTCAAATTCCTTTCATAGGGTTAGGGAATATTTTTGCCAAAGTTTTGCACATCACAATAAACACCTCACAGTTTGCTGCACTAATTGTTCGTCAAGAGAGACCTCAGAATTGCTAACCTGTGGATTAGCATGCAGGTTCACGGAAGGAGTGCGATACAGGGAAGCACATAAGCTGCTTTGTGCTTGTCTCAACATTTGCTCAAAAATTAAAGGCATGGTAAGTGTTCAAGGGAATCTCTCCATTAACTTGAATGGTCTTTGGATCAGGAAGAGGTAAAATGTACACACGAATGAACAGATGGAAACCATGTATTTACTTTTTGTGCATATCGGTTTCCTTCCCTTTTCCTGTGAAAGCAACTATTCCATTATTACATGTATTATTATTCCACTGTATTTTGAAATAATTCAAAATCATATTGCAAGACTAATTTAATAAAAATGAACTGTTTTGATTGATCAAAATCAATTTCCAGTTATTCATTTCAGAATTTTCTTTCATCAAGCAATATCTCCACCCCAAGTTGAAATAAAGATAGATTTGAAAACTCAGTATGCTGCATGAAATACTCATTCTCTGCATGTAACTACTCCTATTATTGTGCAGTCTTTAACAATGGCATCTTCAGAGAATAAACATTTTAGGAAAAACACCTGGAAAAACATTATGTTTCTTCCACACTTTTTGACCTTGAGGATATGACAATAGCACACAGAGAAAGGGCAATCTCAGAGGGAGACAGGCAGGGGAGATAGYAGCTCATGCGCGAGATGATGTAGCTTTCCATCTGCAAAGAAGTTGTGCATTCTGCTACTGAAGAAACACAGGAGAGAGAGAAAGAGAGAGAGAAATACCAGCATTTGACCAATCTCCCACCAACCCAGCAGTCAGGGCATTCTTGACAACTGTCTCAATTCACAGTTTTGATCTGTTCCTTGYGTCTTCCCATGCCACCAGGAGAGCCAGAAACAGATCTCATCTGCAAGGGAGAGGCATTGCATGTGATCCACATGCCCCTGGAATGGGCACTGCATTTGTATGCCACAGCTGGTGGTCTCAAAGGAGGATCCGTGATCCCCCTTGTGCTCCTTTGGTTTCAACAAAACATCAACTTCATGTGGGAGTAGTCACACTGAAAAATTCCTGGCCTTCTCTACTAACTTCCACAGCTGGAGGTCCAAACTATCTTGCACACGGCAGCAGCATGCCCACTTCATGCCACATATTAGTATTCTTCAATTATTGCTGTGAAGGAAAGGTTATCTTACAGAGAAAAACCCTCCAACTGAGATTTTAGTACACTTTTTGTTTTCTGTGTTTGAAATGCTGTCTTGGCTTCACAAAACTTACTCTTTTAAGACATTGGATTTTAATGACATAAAAAAGCACTGAGCCAGCTGTCACCATATTACAAATGTGAGTTTCAGAGCAAAACCAATGAGAGTTTGAATCCACCAGGACTAGAGTTATTGCAGAAAAGGTCTAAGGTCTTCTTTTTACACTGYTGACTGTGGAGGCATTATCAGATTGTAGACAGACATTTTTAAAGCAGTGAGGAAGGCTATAATATTGAAATGATCAAGTAAATTCTGTTTAGATGACCCTAACCAGCCCCAAAGAGAACCCCCTTCCTCCTTACTCTCCACCCTCACAGCTGCTGACAGGTTTCCTTTCTGACTTCAAATGTGGCAAACTGTTTACAGCCCTGAATAAGGCAAACCAGCCAGGTAGCTAAGGGCATATTGACAGTGCAGTGGAGCACTGTGTTAGCTGCAGAATAAAGAGCACCCCAGAAACAGCTCGCTTGGTTTCTGCCTGACCTGAATAGCAAAGTCCAGATTCCTGGGGAGAGCCCTGTGCTGCCCATTATTATCCCAGCGTTGCTACCTGAGGTCCAAACTCCAATTTGCCAAAGTTTGTACTGTACTTGATGAATTTGTCAGCCAGAGTAATGCTGCCTCAGGAGTCTTTGATCTATGCTCAAAAGCTCAAATGGCCAGGAGTTAGAAGGACAAAGGTGCTGCTTTGCATTTATAGCCAAACCTCTAACTTCTCAACCACTGAACTTCTGCTTTAGAGAAACACAAAAAGATTTAGGTATCTTTGCTAATCTAACACTATCTTCCACTTTCTTTTGTTTTACAGAATTGGATGAGAATGTCTTGAGGTCAAGTGCTGGTTATGCTAACAGTTTTTCTGCTGAACCACGACACTGAAGATCCAGGACACATATAGGTGTAACTCTTACAATTTCATTGCCTTAAGTCAAAGCTGAATTCAGCAGGGATCTCATTTTACGATAACTAGTATCATTATAACATAAACTGAAGTCGAAATAAATGTTGGCATGCAGTATTAAAAATAACAGTTCATGCTGGTTTGGGTTTTAGGAGGTTAACCTGGGAACAGACACATTTTGAGAATGCTTAAAACATCAGAATCTTTTATCTGTCTGTCTTTGCTATTCAGCTCTATAATCTATTTATATAGCTTAGATTTTGCACTGATACAACAGTGATGATCACAGATGCTAATATTTATTTTTTGAATGACTTCTCTGTATATTATATCATATTTCTGTATAATCTGATCTATGGCTGTTAAATTAGCCCTAGAGAAGCCTAGGTTGTTGGCAGGAGTATCATATAAGCATCCTGAAGCCATTGAGGAAAAGATAATTGAAATGTATGTTACAGCTAGATCAGTCAATCAGGTCCAGTCTGGTTTATACCATGCTCAAAGTAACCATTGAATGCTAGAAGTCCCATTTATATCAGTGCAGTTCCAGTGGAGAGAAGGTGCTGAGTTTAAACCAGGGTGTAAGTCTCAAGCAACTCTACAAAGTTTAGTGGAGTTTCCTTGGATTCACAGCTACAAGTGTGATAGATGATTTGATTCTCGTGGTGTTTCTAACTGCAGGAGCAGGGCACAGAAAGTTAAAACAGCTTCTGTCTCCTTTATCTTTACAGGAAATTTCTGCAATGCTGGGTAGGACTGAGAGCGTGCACTCCAATTTACCCTCTCCATAGGGTCTGGAAAGATACCCTTAACCCATCCACTTGCGTGGCCACTCTGGTGTGTGAATCTTCATGCTCTGTTTAAAGTTCACTTTGGGTCTGAGTGAATAGGAGAGGAGTCTATCAGAGGACTGGAATGAGAGGATGTATTCAATGAGAGTCCTAAATTCATCAGGAATTTAGGGGTAGATTTGGGCATCAARTTCAGCCCAAATCCCAGCTTATGTTCAACATTTTTTAATTATGTTTTGATTGTCATCTGCTTGATATTTTGAAAATATTTAACCTTTATTTTTTCCTGAATTGAATCAGATCCAAATTACACCAGGGATTTGAGAAACATTAAAAATGGGAGAAAGTAGAATCTGAAATTAATGTACTGTTTTACATTATTTTCCTCTTTTTTGTGGCTCTGCCTGCATTAGAACAAACTCTATGCCTTATTCAATTAATGTCCTCATGACAGCCCTCAGAAGTGAAAAGAGTTAAAAACTCACAGGGGAACTGTAATGGTAATGTGTCCTGAGAGATATTCATTTGGCCCCAGCTGTCCATTTTATTCTAAATGCTAAATGCTTTAATATACATAGACTATCATTTACATAGCAAGTGGCTATGCAAGATGAATTACTTATTTTGTGACAAATACCTAATACCCAATGTACTGTCAAATACGAAGAAGTTCCTTATTTGAACCCCATGTGTAAATTTGCATTATAGAATTCATTATCTTTGCATATAAGTCACATTGAAGTTATGTGCAGATATCTGTCAGTGGAACTGCAGATTATCACAGCTTTGATTTAATTGCACTATTTGCTGTTATGCCGTACATGTATAGCAAGGAACCTAGTTTTTAAGCTTTGTACCATAGAAGCTGCTCATATATGTAACAGCTGCACTTCTAATGTAAAAAAAGGTAGGTTAAATAGAAAAACAAACTCGAATTATGATGAAAATGTTGTGGAAGTCAGTAATTTGTATGTCAGACAAATTGCACCGGGATTTCTTATGCCTGGATGAAGACAGATCAGGATGTAAAACTCCCAAAATCAAGACAATAAAATTTGGTCTGCTTTCCCCAGGCAATAGGTGACCTGATCTTATGCAGCCAGCTTCATGTTTACATTCCAAAAAAGTTAAAGAAGTCAGCTTGAATAAGAAATCGTATCATATCAGATTTACTATTCTTATACTGCACACAGCTCTGTTAATTTTCACAAAGTCTCACATTAATCTTTGATTCTCTCTCCTTAGGATCTAAATCTCATGATCACGATTATTTTAACCATTTAGATACCCATATTACTCTAATGATTACAGAATGTGACAGAGTCGTTAGACCTATCTCAGGGTAAATATTGTACTGCTCACCTTAGTAATTGTTTGCCAAATTTGACGTTTGTCAGCATGTCTTTATATGACAGTTATTAGGATAGTCCTCAGTGTTTGGTGTATCTGAGATAAAGGAAATGCTGAGTTCAGAAACATTACATCTTCTCTCTGAAATTGCATGGGTATACTTCAAAAGATTCTGGGGTATGACTTAATCTGTGTCCACAACACTCAAAATTAAGATGTTTATTTACATAATTTGGAACATTAAAGATCTCACAGAAACAGTCCATCTTATACTTTTTTGTATGCTTAGCCTTTTGGTTTGACATTTGACATAACTTGTGGAGAAAAAGAGTAAATAAAACATTTCTGAAACTTGAAAGAGATTTTGCTTGGGATGAAGTCAGAACAGGAAGGTCAGGTCAATTTTTATTGAATCAGTCCAGTTTCCCATCCTTTACTGAGATACAATTTCTGAAGCTGCTGCTTTCTAGGCTGGCTCATTTTAGCAGTTCTGCGGATGAGAGGGAGTTGAGAGGACCCAAGGATTTTCATTCTGTAGGTTAGAAAGTTGGTACAGTCACAGACTGAACTCAGCCACAAGGAGTTTATGCCTGCTAAGTGAGCTGAAAATTAGTGTTGACCCTGAAAAAGCTCTTCTGTAGTTGGAGAATTTGTTTATCTGCACTTTGGCACATCTTGGATAATGAAAGCCTTTGAAGCACAATAGGCCAATTACAGACCTGGTGTGAATGGGCACAATGCCACTGAAACCGGTCGAGTTGCGCCCACTCACACCAGGTTTGAATTTGGCACATTGCCTTTGTCAATGGCAAAACAATGTTTTCAACAAATTTCCTGGCAGAAGCTATGCTGCATGCAAAATGCATTAATTTAATATGTTTATTTGCATAACAGATCTGAGCTTCAGCAGAGTTTATTATTCATTATGCAAGCTCATTCCCTTCCCAGCCAGCAGTGAGATGCACATCAGAAAGGGTAGTCAGAGACTTTTAGAATTGAAGAGCTCTTCTTCTGGTTTTTTTTTTATTGCAATYTCCCCCTACTTCTTTCCCCACAAAGAAACAACTTGAATGCTGGGCCAAATCCTTCAAAAATAAAAGTTCAGGAACAGATAAATATAAGGTCCTATTCAGACACGTGCCTGGCTTTCAGTAGCGCTCTGTGCTCTCTGGCTCTCCTACTGATGCAGTCTTTGATTCTGAAACAATCTGAAAGAAAAGAATGGGACCTCAGCTTTTAATCAGGTAGAGACCTAAATGTGGATTTAGGTGGCTAACTTTAGGTTCCTATTTTTGAAAATCTTGCCCCAGGTTATCAGAAAGGCTGATCATTCAACTGAAATCTTCCAGTAAGAAAGCTTCTTGTAGGAGATGGAAGATAGTGTATTTCTATGGGGATGAAGTTTAATTTCCTCTACTACCCTATATGAAATTCTGTGTATTCGTACCATAGTATTGAATGGTGAAGCTAGAACAGTCAGATAGTACATATGGACAGATTTCTGAGGGCCCATAAGGTCAGTGCTATAGCCTTTGCTTCAGGTAGGATACAGGAAAATTAAATGACTCAAATGTGTAAAGAAACTGTTCCATAGTGTCATCTATCTGTTTTCTTTTGTATTTACATGAATGATTAAAGTTACCAAGAGTGAAAGTTTTCAATGATTTTTTTGGCCACTCTTAGAGGTAAAGAAAACTTAAGTCCCTTGACTTAGGGAATTTAAGAGAAAAGGAGGTATTTTTGGAAGCTAGGGGCTGGCTGTTTAAGGTGGACAGTATATCACAGTGGTGTCTGCTTGTAGGGAACAGAGGGTCCCTAGCTGGGCCCATGACTAGTGTCTCCCTTTCCTACTCCAACTAAGTTATTTGGAACTGCTTATGTGAAGAAGCTTTTGTAAAAGTAGTATGTGAGCAGGGTGGTAGAAATAGGAGTTTCCAAGGAGAAGTTTGAGGAAAGTATGTTAACTGTGGGGTTAACGTGCAGCTGAGCATGATAGTACACGAAGCATAACCAGAAAGCCAGACTCCTAATTTCTTAGCTGCAGTTGCAAGGGCCGTCTGAGGATGCCCGAAATCATGTCYTTCTTTCGGAAGTTGTGTGAACTCTGCCTGTCAAGTGTGGAAGGGGCATTGCTGTAGGTGTATTGAAAGCTTTCATCTAGGAAATTGTCTGAGATGGGGGGAGGAGAGCTGCAGGAGAATGTAGTTAGGCTAGGAAAAATCTATGGCTGTGAAGACAACAGGGGCATTATGCATGCAGAGTCCTCCAATATACAGAAACTCATTTGGTCAATAGAAAGTATGTTTGCCACTCCTATGAAAGAAAATGGCTTTTGCTGAAAGGACACAGTGAGTTTCAGCTCTGAACAGCACCTGCTGAGATTAAGAACAAAATCACTGTTCCAGCAGCAACTGAGGATCTAAATTCAAATGGCCTGATCCTGTCCCCCTTTCTGGCTGTTCCGGATGAAGGTCAGTTAGTGGGAAATATATACGTATATATACATATACAGTACACRTCCACTTGCTGGCCTTAAACACCCAGATCTATACAGTAGCTGGCCCTGGATCTCTGGTCTCTCATCCCAGCTGCTGGCATGTGGATACATAAATCCTCAAGGCCCACAGCTCCAGTTCAGCTGTTGTTACTTAGACCTACACACACATGCACAAACACATGCACTRTGGATCCCCCCAGCAGCTGGCCTTATGCTTCCAGTTTAACTAGTAGCTGGCCACCAGATCCCGTGGTATTCCAACTGCTTCGTGTACAGACACACGCATGCAAATGGGTCTTTCTGGTAGCTGGTCCAGGCTTATGACCTTACCAGTAACCAACTGCCAGACCTTACATTCTCCCCAGATGCTGAATTGGACCTCCCTGTCCCTTCAGTAGCCAGCGCTCAGGCTCTCTAGTCTCTCCAATATCTCGCCCAGATTTACAGCTGCTCTAATATCTGAACTACCAAGCTTCTATCCTACTCACCAGCTAGTCCAGCTTTATCCTTGCTAGTGATGACACATTGAAATATATACTCACACAAGGTGCGCACACTCTGGTCTCTCCAGTTTCTGGCACCCTGGGCACATAGTGTTTATGACCCATGGTCCCCACACCAATTGCTGGCACTTACACACTACACACACACACACTCTCACAGAATAGAGAGTACTCTCATTCAGGAAAATTTTTAGAAATGGAGTTTAATGAAAAGAGAAGACAGGACAGACTGTGCASATCAGATGCAGGGCATGGCCAGGCATGAGTACTAACCAGCAGCCTTTTTATGTGTTTGTTTGGCTGGTTTATCACCTTATCCCTCTATTTTCCCACTCTCGTTCCTCCCCAGACCACCTTATTCCATCCTTTCCCTGCCTTTGGTTCCTCCCCTAAACATCACATAATAAGTCTTGTGCAATCCCAAGATGCTTTTCCCCTGCATCCCATAAGAAGTCTCATACCTTTAAAGGCAGTATCCACCCTCAGTCTGTAAGGCTACCTGGGGAGCCTATCCAACTGTCTGGTGGTGATGGGTCTCACTCCCTGCCCATGGGGCTGACACTTCTGGGATGCCCTATGAGGGAATGGGTCAGGGGCTCGTTCCTCTGACTGGGTTATTGGGGTTCTCCCAGCTGCCGTTGTGCCTCTGAGCTCCTTTGTGTGTGTGGAGATGAACCTTAATCACTTAACCTACCAATTTCAACATGCAGGATAAACCCCCCATAATCCAGGAGGAAGCGGTGAACAACCTGCTACGCCACCTGGACGCTCACAAGTCCATGGGGCCAGATGGGATCTACCCAAGAGTGCTGAGGGAGCTGGCGGAGGAGCTTGCCAAGCCACTCTCCA